>VRMD01001499.1:0-16749 GCA_009872375.1 Sminthurides bifidus
TGATATGCTACCAGAAGTAAAATTCAAAAGATGAACAGCTGGATTAATTAACTGCAAATAAAAATTGAGTTTACAATCCAAATAATAACAGAAAGTGAAAGCACTCCAGCTGTTCGCTACAACTGATCATCTAACCACGTGTGTTCGGGATTCGTTACCTAAAATTGCAAGAGTTTTAGTGACACCCCACCCAATCATTTCCACGTGCAGCGGATGAGCGTAATTTTAAGCTAACCTTTTCCTTTTTGAATAATTTTAGCTGGTAAATTCTTGGTTTTTAAAACTTTTGTTTTCATGTAAATAATATACTTGTTTCAGTGAATTAAAATTTGCCTTGCACTTCTTGTCGGGTAATGCAGTTCATGAGTGCATTCAGAAGCATTTAAGAAGCATAATGGCCAAGAGTAAAGGATCAAAACCTGGAAAGGAAGTACCAGTTGAGCTAGGATTCGTGGAAGAAGTGGACGAAACTTGGAAACTTGCCAGCCCATTCTTTGTTTCAAAATTTGGTGGATCTCCAGCTTGGTTGGATTTACGAAACTTGCCGGAACCGAAGGAACTTCAATGCGGATCATGTGGTGGACCACCGAAGTTCCTGATGCAAGTGTATGCACCTTTAGAGACTGCTGAAACGTTTCATCGAACGATTTTCCTTTTCGTTTGCACTAAGGACCACTGCTGCAAAGAACGGAACTCGAATAAGAATTGGATCGTCTTGAGATGTCAACTTCCTAAAGAAAATGAGTTTTACTCTGCCAATCCTCCTGAGTATTCCATGACTCTTATTGCTGAACATTGTCCAGAGAAGTTCGGGGCCAAGCTTTGTCGTATATGTGGCTGTCTGGGACCACTATCATGTGGGGGATGTCACAAAGTTAGTTACTGTTGCAAAGATCATCAGACGGTGGACTGGAAGGGAGGTCACAAGGCAGAGTGCACTGATGCAGGTAGCACTGATCTTATACAGGCTTTTTTGTGTTGATGGTAGTATAATAAAAAGTCCATAATGAAATTAATGACGTAATGGTGTAAATTTCAGATTTTAAGCCAACAGAGGACAATAGAAGACGAATTGGAAAGTACAGCGAGCTTGAAATCGTCATTGATACTGAAGTGATTCCAAAATCCAAAGGAATCGTATATGTGGCTGTCTGGGACCACTATCATGTGGGGGATGTCACAAAGTTAGTTACTGTTGCAAAGATCATCAGACGGTGGACTGGAAGGGAGGTCACAAGGCAGAATGCACTGATGCAGGTAGTACTGATCTTATACAGGCTTTTTTGTGCTGGTGGACGTATAATAAAAAGTCCATAATTAAATTAATGACGTAATGGTGTGAATTTCAGATTTTAAGCCAACAGAGGACAATAGAAGACGAATTGGAAAGTACAGCGAGCTTGAAATCGTCATTGATACTGAAGTGATTCCAAAATCCAAAGGAAAGGAGAAGACCGAGCAGGAAAAGTTGAAGGAGTTTGAAAAGCTTGTTGCAGAAGGACAAACTGGAACAATGAGTAAGTACATTTGAGAGTCTTTAATGCATGCGTTCATGTGGAGTTTCCGTTTCTTGTTGAGATGGGTTTGTCATGATTATTCCATACATTGATTACGGATTATATTTTCAGCCGATGCTCCTACCACTGACTTGGAAGCAGCTTCGTATAAATCTGACAAAACATTCAATAAATTCCGGAAACGTGTGAAATATCATCCTGACCAGATCCTACGATATGACCGAGGTGGCGAGCCGCTATGGGTATCAAGTGAAGAATCGGCTGTTTTAAAGGAAATTCCTGTGTGCTCGTACTGTAAAGGTGACATGAAGTTTGAGTTCCAAGTCATGCCGCAGCTATTAAACCATGTTGGTCGAGATGCGGTTGAAGGGTCATTAGATTGGGGCACTGTTGCTATTTACACCTGTCAAAATAGCTGTAATGAGGGACCTGCGTACAAGAAGGAGTTTTCTTGGCAACAGGACTTTGTCAATACGGATATTTAGATTTAATAAAGCTAATGCGATTTTTCTAGCTATTCAGTGTTGATATATTCTGCATTAATTAACATTTTAGAGTTCATGGTCGTCATGACGTTAAAGAAGGCAAAGCTGCTAGGTAGCAATGAACTCATCTTTTCAGAGGTTCCATGTCTCCTGCAGGCGCTGCTGAACTTGAACAAGCGGGAAGGTTCAAACAGCGGAAATCGGATTTTCACCACGTGCACATATGTATATGTATGTTTACTTATGCAGTGCTGGAAAAATTTACTAAAATTGGAATTTTCTCTTGTAGTTCGTGATTATGTGTAGGCATTTAATCGCATTTACTCACGTTAAATTGCAACTAAATATTATTTCAATGGATAAAGATAGATTATAGGACCGAGGCTGTGTTTTCATCGGCTAAAATAGCGTGGTTGAAGTACAGAAATCTACGTTATCAAGGTAATGTTCATTCAACTTGTCCGTGGTTGGGTAGTTTTATTGTTTGACCTGTGTAGGTCGATCTTGTGATCGCTTAACTTTAACGATGCGTTGTTGAATGCTGGCTGATTTTCTGCGATAATTCCAGTCGTGGTCGTAGGTTCCGTTCAATGCATAATCACGTGTAGGCTTGCTGCGCTTGCAAGGCACAGTCAAAAAATTTGTGTTTTGGCTTATTTTAACAGCCAGGTAGTCATTGGACAAGACAGTTATCATTTTCAAATCAAAGCATAATGGCCGGTGACAGTGACGATGACAAAGTCGCCACCACCTCTTCTGAACCTGTGGAAAATGCTTGGGCGATGAAAGTGCCAGCATGGACCAAAGAAGTGGGTCAAGATTGTTTGGTGGAGGAAAGTACTTTTGCAACTCTGTTTCCCAAGTATCGTGAAAAATACATACGGGAAGCTTGGCCACTAGTGGAAAAGTCCCTTTCAGGTGAGTTGTAAAGAATTGTGATACGCAGTGGCTTCTTTATAAAAAGCCTTACTGGATTTTTGGTAAATCACATTTTTTCAGAATATGGAGTAAAAGCAGAATTAGATGCTGCTGAAGGGAGTATGATGGTTCGAACAAGTCGGCATACCTGGGATCCGGCGATTATTTTGAAAGCTCGGGATATGATCAAACTTCTAGCTAGATCTGTCCCTTACGAGCATGCCGTTAAAGTCCTCGAGGTAACTCATGGTCCCCTTTTGACAAAACTACCGTCACTATAGTAAAACTACGCTGCACTTCAATTTAAATACTTTTTGGCATTCTAGGATGAGAATGGATGCGATATCATCAAAATCGGAACTTTAGTGAGAAATCGTGATAGATTTGTTCGGAGACGCCAGAGAATTGTTGGTCCCAACGGAGCTACCCTGAAAGCTATTGAACTTCTCACTAATTGTTACGTGCTCGTACAAGGAAACACGGTGGCTGCAGTTGGACCATACAAAGGTTTACAGCAGGTACGACACCAGAAACGTGGTTCCAGTTGCATATTTTCAGACTTGGTGTCACGGAACTGAAACTCATTCAACTTTGCTGCCTTTTAACAGGTTAGACGTGTTGTCGAAGATACGATGAAAAATATACACCCAATTTACCATATTAAAGCGCTTATGATCAAGCGAGAGCTCGCAAAGGTACTTTCTTCTGTGAGGAAAATCGCTTAAATTGAGGTTTGGTTTCATTGAAAGCATAAGTGTGAAGCATATTGTGCAATTTAGGATCCTAAGCTGAAGAACGAAAATTGGGAACGGTTTTTGCCAAATTATAAGCCTAAAAACTTGAGTAAGCGCAAAGAGCCTAAGAAGAAGAAAGTCAAGAAGCCCTACACTCCGTTCCCTCCCCCGCAACCTGAGAGCAAGGTAAAAAAAGCTTTTCCTTTTCATTAACTGAAACACTACATGTAAGGTCAAGCGTTCGCATTTTCTTCATTTATGCTATCGTATTTTAGATTGATCAACAACTTGCAACTGGAGAGTACTTCTTGAAAGAGCCCGAGCGAATAGCTAAGCGTAATCAGAAAAAGAGGGAAAAGCAAGAGGAAGCGTTGAAAGAGAAGGCAGAGAAAAGAAAAGCTTCTTTCATACCTCCATCGGAAAGCCCCAAACCTTCGAAGCAGGATAAATCTGCAGCTGCTGGAAGCGAATTGGACCTCGAGAAACTTAAGAAGAAAGTCAAAAAGGAGTTTTCACAAAATAAGAAATAGACTTGTTTAGGCTTTTTATTAAGTACGGTATGAATTTTTCTTGAAAGTCAATGTGTTGACAACAATTGATTTGTACATCAAGTCTATTCATGTATTGTAGGCTTGAATTTCATTGCAGTAAACAAATTCTTTTTATACTTGAAATCAGCATTGATTCTTATTTATATCAACTAGACATCAGTGCAATTGAAGATTTTGACTGCGCGTATGCTATTGAAGAGGAACTTATGGAAACTATTATTTGTTTCGCAGGAAATGATGTTGCGGTGTGCGCTTCGGTTCCGAGCTGGTTTTCGCAACCCAACGAGGTCTCTACAAGTATTCGCTACAGCCAGCCCGCAACGGTTGGGCTCGACAACGAAGCAACAAAATGCTGATTCTGGCAAGTCCAAGAAATCTACTAGAAACAAGCTTCACAATTTCCACCTAGAAAATACATTACTAATTTGGTAAGCTGCTGGAGACAAGTAAAGAGAGGCAAAAAGCACTGAAATTGAACCCTCCTAGTGCAAAGGTGAAGAAGATACTGGCGAAGTCCGTAGAGAAGAATACTAAAGATGCCTTGGAATCGACCATCGTAAAGATCAAACTCGATGACAATAGCTTGGTAGAGAAACCCGTAAAATTTTCCAAAAGCAAGACTGACTCGCAAATCGCAAGAGCTGTTATCCGTGATAAAGTTCTTGCTACTGGAGAGCAAGCTCAGGAAGACGTACCTGAACCGAAGGCAACAGTTGAGTCTGATGCTCGCTGGGTTCCCATTCAGTTACCACTCGCCAACCCAATAAGGCTATCGCACCACACCGATCCTGATGCGCCCCGCTATCCCAGTGTTACCCGAATTTTATCTGCCACTATTCCACCAGAGCAAAAGGCAATTTTGGAGCGCTGGGAAAAGAACAAAATCAAAGAGCTGGGAGAAGTAGGATTTCGCAATTACAAGCAAGGTAAGGAACCCCTTTTATCGATGAACGATTTGACTAGTCTTTCACTAGTCCCCCCAGTTCATGTTAACTATCCTTTACTTTTAGAACTTTTCATTAATGGACGAGAATTCCACAAAAATGTTGAGGAAATATTATTGGGTACCTCTGAAGACTTACTCAACATCAGGGACGGAATTAAGCCCATGTGGAAAAGCGTGCGGCACATTTTAGCCAACTTGCAAAATGTACAGGTGCTCGAAAGTTACGTCAATCATCCCGAGCTACAATACTGTGGTGTAGTGGACTGCATCGCCACTTTTAGGTTAGTAAGCGGTTTGCCACTTGAGTAGATCTGTTTTACAACAGCAAAAATGCTTTTTCCCATGCGTTTAGTTTCCAGTTTTTAATTTTTTTGTTTCCTTACAGAGACACTGTCGTACTTATAGATTGGAAAACATCAGAGAAGTCCAAGCCAGTAGTAACAAACACTTACGACACGCCTCTGCAAGTCGCGGCTTACATAGGAGCAGTTAACGCTGACCCAAATTACAACGTTGAGGTTCGTTCTCTACTTCTAAACGCAGTCATTTCTTGACAATTAAACGGTAATTCCACACGTTTGTTCTGCGTTTTTTCAGATCAACGAAGGACTTATTGTTGTGGCATACAAAACCGGTCAAATCAGCGACACGTTCCACCTAACTCAGCACGACGTGTCGAATTACTGGAACCAGTGGACCAAGCGACTCGAACAGTACCAAATCCAGATGTCGCAGCCAAAGGATGATCCCAATGAAAACGTTTCTTGAAGTCGTCACACTCAATTGCGTGCTCGGACACTCGCGGAATCTACCTCAAATCCACAGGATCGTACGCTGGCGGTCAGCGCCAATCGAGCGTAAAAACTTAGTTCTTCAAAATATTTTCAACAGTCATCTGTTTTGTAAGTATATAAAGCCTTCACTTTAGTTTCACCAATTCATTGAGGAATATTGCATTGTTGTTGCTGCTCAAAGTTTCTTTTTGCCTCATCCTGAGCTGTCAAACCCCAAACGTTTGTTGGCTATTTAATACTAAGGCCTATTGTAGGCCTGTTGTAGCCTATTGCACGCAGCCAATGCAGTTGAATTTGAGTAACTTTTGTAGCAATAGCGTCAAGACCAAATTTGTACTTGTTACAAGTTTTTTCAAATTAATATGAAACCCACCCCTGCTTGCAGCACAGGCGGGTTAAAAAGATTCTTTGAACCCGCCCAAGTTTCTTGCAAATTGTCAGTCATCCTGACATTTTGTGCGCTACCTTCCCTCGTGTGTTTCATCTACTTCACACTCACTTTAATGATTCGGAGATTTAAGCTTCCACCGATGAAGGGTAGAATTTCATTTTGGTACAGGGCATCTCTTTCGTTCAGAAGAGCTGTAAGTCCCAGCAGTCATTTGTAGTAAGACGAAGTCGATGACAGCTGAGAAAATATCATGCATTCACTCATGGTTTTCTCATAACACTTTACGCACACCTGGATAATATTTTCTGAATGCAAATTCTAGAGCCGATTAGCAACGCCTGTCAAACAATCTGTGACAGCGTCGTTGAAAAGCAGCAAATGTATTAACGCCTCCTTTTTGTTCCCTCGTCACTACCTGTCTGATGATCTCAACACCTGTGTGAAGCCCAGAGTGAGGGAAGGAATTCCATATTGCACGCGTAAAGAAAATCTCACGTTCTATTTGCATAATAGCATAATTAACCGAGCTTTTTAGCAGTCTATAAACATCCGCAAAGCATACTGCCACAGGTGGTATGGACACAAACAAAAATTGAATTGCATCAAGCTCACATAGAAGGATCTAATTCCTTGTCGTTTGAATCTTGCCTTTCATCTTCTCTCGGTCTTCGTAGTCGCAGTTTCCCATCCCAGAGAGAATGAAAAAACACACTGCAACTTTATTTTTGCTCTGTCGGCCGGAAATGAAAGCACATGTGGAGAATGCAAGCCATACTTTTGAATTCTAAGCAGAGAAGTGAATGCAAACATCGCAACGTTTTTCCTTCGGTGACAATGATGGAACCATAAGGTAAACGTTATGAATGTCGTCATTTTAATTTCACAAGTCTAGTTCATCTACATTTTATACAGTTAGTTGCTAATAGTGGCTTTTTTAAAGGGCTGCCTTAATCATCATGTGTGCGGTCCCGTCTATGTAGTCTAACCTCTCTTTCACTTAGGAAGAATGTTAGATTATGGAATGTTCATTAAGGAAAATGCCTCAATTAGAGCTTCGAACGCACGGTCTCCTATGTCAGCATTAGTAAATACGGTAGACAACTCGAATTCTCGAAGCAAGAAGATTACGTTTTTTTGACGATGTATCGGGAGTCACTCACTATCAAAGCACGCGGGGCAAGGTTTCATTTTCAAATTGCCATTTCTTGCCGTAGACGGGAAGGAAAAAAGCGCGGAACTAAAGGCGAAAATGAGCGAGAGTTGGTAGGGAAAAATCGCAGATGAGACTCAGCAGAGCTGACTGACTTGTAAAATAGAGAGAAAGAGATAAGGCTGGCAGGTGGCCGGAAGGTATTCGTAAGAAGAGATGAAGGTAGTAAAGGATGCAATGATGACGAGCTTGTGGATCGTAAGTGAATCCTTGGAGCGATCTTCTCTGCTGCTGCTTCTTCGTCTTCATGTGTTGATTCAACAAAGAAGTCGTTTCAAATCTTGAGACAGTTGAAATGTTTGTGGTCAGCAAGTGAGATCTTGTTGTCTTCTCTGTGCGCAGGGAGCCGGCAAGAGTGGCTCATTCTTCCATCTCAACCCACGGCGATCTTCTTTGCAAACTTCTAACTTGGAACGAATTGAGCCTACTGAATACCATTCTCACCTGAGAAAAGAAACAAAAATTGCAACAGGTGTGTATTTGTGTGCGGTAATGCAAAAAAATTTCCACCATTTCCTTAAAGTTCAAGTGCCCGAGCTCAAGCCGGCAAGTGAGGAAGAGGACTTTTTGGGATTTATCGTCGTCCAGCCAGTATGTTGTTTGCCTTTAAAGTGCAGCTTGACTACTGCAGTTAAAACTTTTTTTGTGTCTTCAGTGTGTGTGACTTTACAAGTTGTGGAAAGACCAGAAGTTTGATTTCAAGGTGCGGATCGCAGAGATGTTCATAGAGTATCGGATTGAAAGAGAGTAGTGATAAATAAGAACAAAACGTTGGTAGAATTAGCCTGCGTTTACTTCAAGAACGCATGGTCCATCCTTAACCGAAGACTGAGCTGGAGAAACTAAAGTATTTTGGGTAAAAGCGGAATCTCTGAATCAATAAGTGTAACAGTGACATGTTACACCCTTTGTACGCTTTGACCATTACTGTGACAAGAAAAGAAACAAGGGTAAAGCCATTTCAGTTTGATCACCGAAATAACTATGCTAATTTCGGCGTGTTTAATCGTTTAACGCAGTGACATCATCAGAAAAGTTACCGCAAATTGTGCAAACTGAGGAGAGAGACTGAATGATTCTCAGCCCATGGACTTACGACTACCGCATTGAAGTTGTGGAACTCACTACCAAAAGCGTGCATGTTTCGTAAACCGCAAACGTCGCCAGGAATTGATTGATACGGAATCCGAGACGCCTTCAGGGAGATCAGCGCAATCACCCAGGTGAGCCAAATGTTTTGACAAGCGGGAAATCTACGAGACACCGCGAGTTATCAATTATTGCACATCAAATGCTTTCATCTCATCAGCTGCATGGTTGGCCGAAAGCTAATGCGTGAAACAGGTACATATTTGCTTACAAATCACAGCCGTCATAGCTTAGCAGAACTTGAGTCATGAATCAAGCCTGTCCATCCTTAAATGATCCTGGCCATTTAATCAATCTGCGAGCCTCCATTGGTTTATAAGACTAGCCAACGCATATTCTGTCACAGCCTGTGGCCACTACAATGTCCAATTTTCCGTTTGCGAAATGGTTCTCATGGTAGTTGTAATACGTTAGCGGACCTAATTCTCAGCCTTTCCAACCAGACTGACTGTCAGACGTTGGATGATGGTCAGGGAAAAGATTTCATGCTGTCCGATGTCAGTCTCGGTTTTGCGTGCAAGATGTTACAACGTTGTCGATATCAAATTGCAAGAGCACAAGCTATCAAATTCGATTAGCAACAAATGCATATGTGAGGCTGACCATCTTGCTTTGGTGAAACTTGATTTGCTATGGGGAAAAAATGTGTCTTACATAGCGTGTTTTGTGTGTTCGTACTTGGCAACCTCTTACTCTCTCTGGTAAAGTGGGCAAAAAACAAAAAGGCTTTATTATTTACACAACCAGCAGCATTTGCTTGCGCAGCAGCACACAGGTCTCAGCCGAGGCAAACTGGGAGGGCTGGGATGATTTATTGATTGATTTGAAATTCTTATATATTCTCTCAGGTGAATTTTAATGTGGAATGATCGCTTTGTACGAGCAATCATGTTGCCTGATTGTGAGCTAGAGAGAATTAAAGCAGGCTGACAGGGAAGGGCAAGTGGTCCTTAATTCTTTCACAGGATTTGAATTTTGACATGCAGGCTTTCATTCATTCACTCATGTTATTAACTGAGCCATTTTGATGGCTGCAATTGCGTTTGCCTTGTATTCGTTTTAGGCTAGGATATTTCTTGGATGGGAAAAATACTACAAATAGTGGAAAGGTATATTGACAAGCGCTCATAGAATCAATTTGGAGGTTACGGCGCCTAGTCATTGGCACAATTCTTTTCGGACTTAGTGTCGGGTATAGGTGGAACTTCAGTCAGTTTCAAAGTCGGAGATGAAGGTGCGGTTTCAAAAGTTTGAATGTGATATTTTCTTACTTTCAAACGGGCAGACTCTCAGATGGAGAAACCCCAAACGTTGAATTAGGTATAGCTTGTAAGCTGTAATACACTGCTTCATGAATGAGGTGAATCAAAAGAAAGGATGAGGCTGTCAAGACAAAAACAGAGTACAGGGATGAAAATTGTTAGAGAAGCGGAAGAGTTTGTATAAGTTTGTATCATCGACACCGACGCGGAAAACAACCAGAGAACCACCATCATGAAATCATGAATTACAGACGAGGTGAATAATCCATCCGAAAGCCGATTCTCATTATTTGAATCGGCAAACGAGGACGCGAATCTGAGAGCCGTAGGGAAATAGCTTCTAGATGTGAATGCTGAGGAAGAAAGAGAGAAGAGCCGGAGAGAGAAAAAGAATTACCTGAATCTCAATCTAAACTTTGCTTTCATCCTCGCATCCCCTCCCCTATTAACCTGAATGAATCAAAAATGTCTGTGTGAGTTTTCTTCTCTCTTTAGCACTGCACATTCCGACTCCGGAATTCCTAAATGGCATTATGCCATACAGCCATCTTTGTGACTTGGTGGGGTAAAAATGCATGCCCATGTACACGTTCTCGTTCGCTATTTTTCATTCCTATTAAAGGAGATCACCGTCTTGAAGGAGAATGGTCGTACTAAGTATGAGACTAGCATACATTCTCACTGAATTTCAACATCAGGCAAGGCAATGAAAGAAATCAGCTCTTGTTTCCCCCATGTATAATCCGCATGCAATTCTACACGGTTGTGTTTTAAGGCTCTCGGAAAAAACGAGCGGAAAACAATAGACTTAAAAGTATTCGCACACCGTGACGAAAGTCTGGGTATAGAGTACAGAAACACGTGAGCTACGAGGTGACAGATTTTTGCACATGGTACAACTATCTTAGAAACAATGTTCGAAGCCTGCGCTTGAACTTGGTCTGGCGATTGTGGCTCCACCTCTGTCGTTTCCTGAAGAACAAGCGCATACAAGATGACAGTGCCAAAGATTCAATGGACCCTCGCACTTGAAACGTGTCCAGGGACTGGTGAAAGCGTTTTGTGCTCTCAAAACATTGAACGTCACATAGAGCGACTGTTGTCTTTTAAAAGCTCATCATGTTTCTGTCATTCCATCCTCCATCAATTTCCTAATTCATCCTGACAGATTCAGTCCAAGTGGAAAGGAACAACAATCGGAATTTGAACAAGTCATGAGAAAGAGTCTAGTGGTTGATCAAGCAATCATTTGGCATTTCAGCAGGACGCGCCATAACATAAGTCACGCATGCAGGCATGCAGAAACAGAATAGGAAACAGAGAGGAAGAATCGCATGAAAAGTCTCTTCCTTCTTGGTCCTTATGCCTTGAAAGATGTGTTTTATTCAGCTGGTGAAGATTTCGATTGTAGTTTGTACAATTGACTAACTGACTGATTCGAGTGAGCAATTCATGCTGCGAGAGAGGCAAAGATGCTCTCCTGTCAAGTGACAAAAACTCGCTCATTATCTTTTCCGTCACAATGGTAATGAGGTGAGATGGAGATATAAGAAATAATGACGTTTTGTCACTGTCCGTCCTGTCCTCTCCCTATGTTTGAGTTGAGTTTATTCAAAGCTATTATAATTATAAGTGATTGTTGAGGAATTCGATCATCGGAACTTTGAAAACGTATAGAAACAGACCAAGAAATGGTTCTCGTTCCCGAAACCTCCACTTGTCTGATCAGAGTTTACAGCCAGACATTATTTCACGAGCAATGTGACTGAACGTTCACTAGACCCGCTTGTCTGAATTTTTCGCATTGCTAAGAGGATTGCAGGGACCTTCTGACTAGGACTTTCAAAGAATTGTAACAATCAACAAGTGCTCACGTCATAGTTCATATTCTCAAACTGAGGCACTTGGATTTCGGTCCCTTGTTTGTTCTTGAGTCGGTTGTTGGAGTGATTTCGGAGAATCAGATTGGAGTGAACACAGTAATCTTGAATTGCCAGACATCACGAATTGGTATGATGCAAGAGTAAGAGGATTGGGCCCTATTACCAAGAGGACCGAAAGTGTAGTCGACTCGTGATCAGAAGCCTTTAGCTTTCAGAATTCGATTTATTGATTTGCAACGGCATTCCGCTTCGATATCCCCTGGAGATGCGAATTCGGATTCCGAGATGAGTTTCCTATTAATCAACTTTACAACCACGACTTAAATCTCTTCATTCACAATGGCAAATGTTATAAATGATCATGAACTCACACCAGGTTTCCTCAGGTCGTCTTCCTTGTCTAGGCGGAGGATTACTGGGCTGAGGGGCAGATTAAAATTATTGTTATTATTCTCTTATTGCTGATTGACTCCGTGTTCAGGGACTGGTAGTTCGGTGAGAGGCGTGAAGGAACAGCGGGATGCTGAGAATCTCCTTTTATAGATGCAAAGAAATTGGATAACATGGCGGGCTCCTAGGAATAAGGCATATGTGAATCTTGGGCTCTTAGGATGATGAATCCCTGTAGTGAAGAAAAACCCCCAGTTTGGCAGTTGAGCTAACTGCGTTTCCGATTGTTTGCGATGTTGCGTGGAATCCCATGAAGGCCCGCTGGCTTCTTATTGCTTGATTGTTGATGCGTAATCGAAATGACTTTAGAGGGGCCATGTTCTCATGGCTAAGGAAATGGCAGCGATTAGGATGGCAATTGGTATCCTGAGCCTGAGCATCAGGCACATACGAGACTTCCGCTTCGGCTGCTGAATGTAGGGAGGGTGTGATTGGTGTTTGTGGTTGGCTTAGCACTTAGAGCTTTCAAAATTAGTCTCATATTGCAGAAACATAATTGATCTCATGTAACTCAGGACCTGAAAGAATGCTAAGGATTTTGGTGGTTGAGGAAAATTGCAGCTGTGCAGGAACATTGCAATCCTCAAAAGTTAATAAAGATTACTATCTGTGGGCATCTTATGTGAATTTGCTGGAAGCAACATGTGTTTTACAACTCAGGAAGCCAGTAAATTATCTGCTCGTAACCTGCACGGCAAGTTAAGACTGTAAGCTGATGCAAATCTGATTACCCTTTGCGAACTCCAACTCGGCTCAGGACACAGGTAATGCAAAGGGTGAATCTTTAATCTCATTTGTGGTGCGCACATCAGCTACCGTCGTCTACATTTCCTTATGAGACTGACCGCTTGACGATTATTTTGATACGACAAGAAAGCTTTTCCGACTGAATTATGGGCTTATGCTCTCACCTCAAGCAAATTCACACACTTCCAAGAAAGGAAACACGTAGGAAAAGTTAGTCTTGTTTTTCCTCGGAGACTCTCTCTCACGTTCGGCGATGCAGAAGATAAGCTTTGCATTAATTTGGTTAACACCTGAGCTTTTACAGAAGCCACAACGGCGTGATTTATGCATCGTGTTGCCAGGGGGCGGTAGTCGTGTCAATGATGTAACGAAACCACAGAAGGATCATGAAGCGCTAATGTTCATCTTTGGGACAGTCGCTCTAAATTACTCCAAGTCTGAGCTACTAAACCGTGCCGTTGAATTTTTCTTGAAACCATGGAAACAGGCAATCAACTTACTAGGAACCATGCAAATTGCCTGTCATGGCGGCAGGTATGAAGCGTTGCGGGTCCCATTAAGGTCCTTAACAGCTGTCTGTTACCAAGGTGTTACCAAAGTGCATACCAAAAGCTATTGAGCTTGCGCATAATTTCTTGTACGATAAACTCGAGTTCACGCCGAACCCTATTCGCAGTTCGTAGTCACGCTACCGCAAAGTAGATTACTGTAAGATTCCGGCTTTAGGAAGGGCGGAGTTAGGCGAAGGAATGATGATGCGCTATTCTAGATTAATCCATGCTGGGAAGGAATTGGAAATTAAGTAGCTCATCGCAATCTCGCAAAACAGGTAGGAGGCTTGGTCACTGATGAGAAAACCGATTCTGCATACTGATATTTTTTACTCATGGTCGGGCTGGAATCTCATCCATCTGGGTCTTCTTGCTGCCTCCGTGGAAGAATGAGCTGGCAAAATCAAATCAAGTCCCAGTCCGGATTTCCAATCTAAAAACCGGCATAAGTTGCACCTTCCGTCATCATAGCTTCTCGAAAGTCAAATGAGCAGTTCATAAAATGACTGCGAAGAATGCCCCACGGCCGCGGTGTTGCTCATCTCACCTTGGATCTTTTCACACCGGAAAAAAATTACGATGCGATCAAATCCATGAGTAGGCTGTAGCTCCTGTCTTTTGTTTCAGCGTGTGTTCAGTCGGGACTTGAACTCACATCTGTCGATTTGAAATGATTGGTCTGAATCTACTCGGTGAATCATGAATTATTTGGCAGTTTAATACTTGAGAATAATTACATTTTTCTTGATAATGCTTGCATGAATGGGTAAAAAATCTAGTGTGGGCAATCTCATAACCTGTTATTAATTCATTAAGGCATATGGGATGACAAGAATCAGCAGGGTTGTGATGTTTCCAATCTCGCGATGTGGTGATTGAAGGCAGGTGCCGACAGCGACAGCTAATTCAGATAGAACTTGAGTGGCCGCGTTCCTGTCAGAATCAGAGTGTAGGACATAATTGGATTAAGGGCAGATGCTGGTGACAAGCAGATGATCCGCTTTTGATGATTTGATCAATGATTGGAATGCCTTGCGGAAGAACGCGGGGCCTAAATAGAAGAGCTCTAACGGAGCCTCTGTTGGTGTTGAAAATTAACAAAGGAGTTTGTTGCGATGAACAAGGTGCAAATCTGGAGCGTTAAAAGGCTTTGAATTAGATCTCAATCTGGTGCTTGAACTTGAATAAGCAGTTACATATAGGACTCGCGAACTAAAAAATACAGTTGTCATACTTCTTGAGTTTCACATAAGGACAATGGGATACAAAAACAGTGTAGCCAATTGCAATCCACAGGAATCGTGTAGCATTCAAGGGAATTCTTCGGTTACATGCAGCACACGAATACAAGTATTTTGGCCATTTTATCCGACTTGGTATCTCCGGTTCTTGTACTTCTTTGTCTGTGTCTAGGCCTGATTGCAATTTTTACGGAGTGACTGCGTGCATTACTCTTTGTCGTCGTTGTACGGTTAAGGAACGCGACGGTGATGAACAAATCACACTATATGAAAGAAATCAGGGAGCGGAAACTTGATCAATAGCACTTGACTTACAAAAATCGGGCCGTTTAGTTGACAAACAATCCTGCTGTGATTCGTCACCATTAAACTTGTGATAATATGAGAAGAGCACTTTGCACTATGATTGTATACACCTTAGACAGAGCTCTGTACTGACTTTTCACAATAAGCAGCAGCTTTTGCGATTTACTGAATTGGGAAAATCGGGTTGCTAACTTTAGGTTCGTCCGAATTGAAATTCAGTCAGTTGGTATACGTCAGCAGAGTCGTGACGAGGCAAAAACTTGGCTCTGGCACATCTCCAAATAGTTTTTACGTGCAAGACTCCAGTCTATCGGATTTTGGGCCTTTAAAATTGTGGTAGACTTTGTTGAAAATTGGTTCGATTTGCACATATTGTAGCATTAGTCGTCGTCTCAAGTTCAAAATATGTTTTGCAAATGGCTTTGAGGAATTTTGCGAGAGAATTTGAAATTATTGAGTGGCTACAGTGAAAAGTTGCGCTTCGTCTAAACTCGAAATCAGAGAAGTCGAAATCGGAAAAGTTTATTGGACAGAGCTCGAAGTGAGGTTTACCATGGTTTCCCGGAGCGTGCGAATCCCCCTGTGGTCATTAGGACTTCTGTTTTTGGGCATCTTGCACTCCAACATTCTTGAGACGGAAAGTTTTGGTGGAATATTCAGCAATATAGGATTGGGCATCCCTCGCGGCAAATCACTAGAACAAATTAGCACGGCAGAAAATCAAGAACTTACACGATATTCGGGATAAGTTACGTGGCAAATCAAGCATGAACGCTTCCATTCCTTCATCGGTGCATACGGCAACTACTAATTCACCACCGCCGTTGAACGAGCCAACAAAACCTTTAGAATTTCGGATGGCAGGTATTCCCGTGAAAACAAGTTACCTAAAAGCAATCCTTGGAGATAAGAAAGATCGCGACAGCTTCTTCACGCACATCATACCGAGCTCAGACGTTCTCCTGAAGGTCTTGCGCATGCGACGGAACATGGATCCGAATTTGTCAAGATATTTGGCGAGAAAATTCAACAATTTCCTTGGAAACTACGGACAAAGTATCGGAATTCCCCTCTTTGTCATCGAAGCAATGAAGATCACGCCGCAGAAGGAGATGCAATGGGAGCTGATCGAGAAGCTGCTGGAACGAATGAGTGTCTCGCAATTGATTTCCCTCATCCCAGACTTCAAGAATCCAACGACAGGTACCGCTGTAGTCGACGACGAAGGAGTTAATCAGCAATCGTTGTTCGTTCAATCAAGAAGTTTGGATGAGACTCCTGTTGACGTGAACCCACCGGAGAAGTTGATATCAAATCTTGCTGAATCCAGGGCGGATTTGGACATCATTTCCGACCAGGAGCCCGACGCTACGGTCAAAGGTCACAAGAAGAAGTATGCGACTTATGGAATCCATCTGAGTAAGAAGCAACGTCACAAGGACGCAGCTGGAGCTTCAAGCGTTGCGTATTCCAGTCCGGACAGGACAGGTTACGAGTACAATTCGTTTAATGAAAACTATGGTTTGTACAACAACGATGGCTACGACACTTATGGAAAGGGATATGATGAGTACACTCAAGGAAGTTCCGATTCTCACTCTGGGAGCAAGGGTA
>VRMD01001500.1:0-16746 GCA_009872375.1 Sminthurides bifidus
TCTACTTACCCGCACTGGGAAATAATATGACCGAAAGGACAAATGGTCTCGGCCACTTAATGGAGAGTTTTCGCTTCGCATATGCATCTCCAAGTGCTGGAAGAAGTCGTGGTCTTCGTGAGATGAAAACGGGACTAGTATACCGATACTGCCTGATAAGGTTGTATACACAAGTGATTCGTTCCCTCCCGGAATAAGGGTGGATTTCTGCAATATACAAATACCTGTATTAAGACTTGAAATGCACGTTTGAAGAGCGGAGTTTTCTTCTAACATACTCAGAAACAAATTTATAATCATTCGGTTCAGCTGAAACACGGATTGTTAAATAACATCATTGCTTGCAAAACATTCAATGTTTTGGACAGCACCACACTCCGAAGGGTAAAAACCTATATTTTTGTACCCACCTGCAAAGAGAGAACAATCTCCCCTACGTGAAAGTTGCATAGAACTTCCAGCTTGTTTGATGCACCGCTCAAAAGCCCTCTATCCCATAAAGCTTTAGTGCCTGACGGATCTTCGTCTACGTCATCGGAAGTATTTGGAGGTAGGCGTACCTATGAGCAGTCAAAATTCAAAATGTAGTTTGCTATTCGCTCCCTACTCATTTATTTGGCAAATACTTCCATGAAAATCAACACTTCTTACCACTGATATATTTCCAAATTTATCCGCCAGTGCCACAGTTTCGTAATCCAGGACACACGATGTTGTCACCCATCTTGGATTTGTTTCGTCTGCAAATATTATCAGTTGCTTATCTGATCGTCGGTACTTCACGTAATGAACGCTTTCTTGAACATCCGAAACAAATATCCTTGGACCGCTGACGGAAATGTTCACAATGATGTTGGGCAAATGCTGAAATAGTGATAACCCATCATACAGCCCTTTGCGTGAGGTTAAATTGTTTTTTATGAACTCGCAAAAATTCACAAAGAGATTCTTTACCTTATTTTCACTTTTCCTTAACAGCTTCTTTTGTCCGAAGTCATACAACCTCAGCACTTTGCCAACACCTACAAGAACTTGCCCTTGGAACGGGCACATTGCATATGGGACTTCCTCAATGACTGTTTTATGCAAAAACGCGAACTCCGTGCAGTCAGCGTTAACGCTATGGATTTAAGAAAGATAGACAAATTAGCATTATATCCCGTAAAAGAGGTATGCAAAAGAGTTCAATAGTTGATAGGAGGTGTAAGTTATTGGGCATAATCACCTGAAGGTGTAGATATAATTTGCTCCAATTGTGCGAGGAGAAAGGATAAGATCTTTTGCAGTTCCAACCAATACAAACTGCTTGTGGTCACCTTGAGAAGCAAATTTGCAACACGCTAAGCTATAATACAGATAATGAGACCCTCCGTTAATTCCTTTAGAACAAAACGGGCACATTGCATATGGGACTTCCTCAATGACTGTTTTATGCAAAAACGCGAACTCCGTGCAGTCAGCGTTAACGCTATGGATTTAAGAAAGATTGACAAGTTAGCATTATATCCCGTACAAGAGGTATGCCAAAGAGTTCAATAGTTGGTAGGAGGTGTAAGTTATTGGGAATAATCACCTGAAGGTGTAGATATAATTTGCTCCAATAGTGCGCGGAGAAAGGATAAGATCTTTGGCAGTTCCAACCAATACAAACTGCTTGTGGTCACCTTGAGAAGCAAATTTGCAACACGCTAAGCTATAATACAGATAATGAGACCCTCCGTTAATTCCTTCAGAACAGTTGTTTTGATCATAATTTAGGATCCTAGGTTCTAAATGTTAACCACCAACAATGAAAGTATGAATGATGCTGCCACAAACCTCATTGCAGCCTCGTTTTGAGGAAATCTATAAAATGCGTAAGTTTTTCCTTCCACTGGATCCATTATACGCACCACTGAGGCCCACATCCCAGGCCCTGCTTTGGGTGCACCAAAGGTACTATCTGGAAGATCTTCATTTAAAGAACGCATCAGCCATTTCCTGCGCAAGCTCTTGTTCGTCCGGCCCGGCAGCTTCTTTCATTTCCTGCAAAATTTGTGCATGATAAATTTTATGATCAACAACACTGTCGTCCGTAGTACTTCTTGATTCGAATGATTACCTCTGCCATCTGTATTCTCCGCTGACTTTTGGTTTCCTCCGTATAAGCGTTGTGATCAGTCTCAATAATTACGAGATGGTTAGATGTGGAATGTATAGCGAATTTCTTCGGTGTGTATTCCAAGCTAAATGCCATCTGATTGAAAGATAGCGCCTAACTTTTCCATAGCTAAAATTCTCAAGGTGTTTGTAGATATTGCTACCACCCCTTCTGGGCACTGCTCTGAAGAAAACCCCGCTGCATATTCCAACATTTCATAGGACAGTGGTGTCAAATGGAAACGATTCTGGAAGTAATAGCTCATCCAGGATCGACTTGACATGGCAAGTACCGCTTCACCCCCTTGCATTTTTATGCGAAACAACTTCACGGGTTTGGACCCTAGGTATCTCGTTCTTGTATCAGCTAAGTCACCAGTTACTGGATCTAGCACAGTTCGCAAAAGTACTCCGTTTTCTAAGCCAATGTTTAAATAAATAGTTCCTTGGTGAGTATCTTCAGATGAACCCATCTCCGCAATACAAAGGGATTCCGGCAGAGCAGGTAATGCTTGCATGCTCAACGGGGATAAACAATCCTGACAAGGCAGAAACACCGACAAATTAGGCAAAGTTATCTCAGAAGTGACATAGCTAACGGAAAGAACCGTGTCAGCACTGCAGAACACATAGAATTAGTTGTCAGCATAAGATTCAGAACAGTCAATCATCACTTTTAAGTTGCATCCGTGAGAAAATATTAATACGTTAGACTTACCGATGGATCCAAAGATATTATTCTCACAGTACTATCGGCCAAACCAACTGCTAAAAATCGAGATCTTTGTTCACCAGCAGGAACTGAGCCCAAGCTCATGCTCACTACATCTGCAGGCATCTCCCTTCGCTCTGTATATTCAGTTCAACTGACCAGTCTGTATGGGATCAAAAGAAAATTGCACGACTTGAATCGACAAAATAACGGACAAATGCGCAAATTAACTTTTTTACTATCGAGACACTTACCGGATCCATTTCGAAGTACACTAGCTCACCTCCTGTCAGTGCAATCACAACCTGCCTTTGGTTAACAGCACACCTGAATATGGAGCGTTTACCGGGGGCTTTCCATTCGTTCACACGCTTGTCGGCCCGAATGTGACGGATACCATCAGGATAAATCTAGTAAACAGACAGTCCCAATATTCAATAGTAAAGCTCATCTATTTTCATATGAAATTCGCAAACAACTGGATACCATCAGGTGAACTTGGTGGTTCGAATCTTTCGTCATTCTTTTTCAAGAGTAGCAAATAAAGTCATCATAGCTTACATGTAAATTAGATTATTGTTCATTAAAATGACAACGTACCTGGACTAACGCATCTTCTCCCAGTGTTGAGCATGACAATGTTGGAGTGGTTCCCAAAAATCCCGAGTCTGTTACTTCTTCCACCGTTTCCCCAATAGACAAAACAAGGGTGGCATTGATGAAAGATACAATAATGTATGAATCGAATTCGTCTGCAAAAAAATGGCACGAATATAAATATAAGGTAGCAATTAACTGAGCACGGCTTTGTGCGGCAATACGATGGTAAGATCAGTTACTTCAGGTGAAATCACCAATCATCATAAGTCTAACATGTAGAGCATCATTTCAAAAACTGATAATCTAGGGATCTTTAACGATGAAATCTTCACATACCATCAGCTCGTTTTTTAACTGTCCAAACAGCATTTGGATTACCAGGAAGCTCAGACACTGCCATTTCAGATACTTCAAGACCATGCCGTAAAACTCTCATTGAGGATCTTGGACCTCTGCCACATAGCATGTACAGCTGTGGCGTGTCTTCATTAGCTGTAAATTTTATGACCATTAAATTTTGCCTTTTTCAAGCAAGTAATGAATGACAACAACATCTGACTTCATCATTGTTTCAAAAAAGTTACCTAGATCTGCGACTTGACATGAAATGATAGGCGACAAAGAGTCCATTTCGTCAACCAATACTAAGTTTCTCAGAACCCGTGGGGCAAAGAAAAACGTATCTCCTTCTTCCAAAGGCATAGCAGAGCTAAACTCAGGTTCATCATCATCATCCCCCAAATGTGCTATCTGATACAGGTAACTGCAATTGAAAGAATATGACCTTGAACATCTGATGACTAATCTCACGGAAAGTTAAAGGACCTTCGTTATTAACTTACTGGTTTCCGAATTCAGAGGCAACAAACAGAAACCCAGTTTTTAACACGCACATGGATGTCGCGACGGGAACAGTGTCAAAGTATTTCAACTTAATCTCGGTCACCATGTCTTCATCGATTTCGAGAGTAATTTTAAATATATCCCCTTGCTCCGTTTGTGCCAAAAAGAAGAACATGCTTTTTAGTTTTGTGAGATGCAGAACACACAAAAATCATGCCACGCTCAGGGTCATCCAGATCATTCTATAATAAGTCAGGGCAAATAAGTAAGTCAATTTTTTCTAGAATTTGCTTCAAGTTAAGACTAATTGTGGCTACATGCCGTTCCTTCGGCATACTGATAGAGCAGCGAGCCGATTATTTTAGAATGTAGCTCAGTGATATTGCACACACTTCGACCCGAGCTCCTGCAAGGTGACGATACTCAGGAGATACCGGTATGCATAATAGGCGTACTACGAATTAATCCTAAATCTTAAATGCTGACTAACTAAACGAGTTGAAATACATACCCTCCTTCGCGGGATAGGACACCGAATATCCGGTTGATCTCCCAGGTTCTTGTAGGTGATGTAATTTTCGGAGCAAATGAGAACTCCACTTGGACCGTCGTTACCACCAGGGACAGTGATGAGGAAATTAGCGTGTTCATCCAACGGTTCACTGTACTTTCTTACGACATGATTTAAACCTAAATCCAGTTCATAAAAAGTTAGAGTTTGTTTTGTATTTTGTGCCCCAGCCCCTGTAGGGTCAGAATCTGCCTCCTGCGAACAAAACAGAAGACTAAACATTACGTTATCCTGTGAAAAAACTTGTTTCATTGCTCTATTTCTGTGCACTTCAGCGACTTAAGTGGAAGTTGTCGTCATACGCATTCAAGAGTAGCAAATACGGTCATCACTAGTGCGTCTACATTTGTTTTTAGCTAGCAACAAATAAATTGAAAATACCCAGATATACCACGTGAATTGATAAAAAAATTACCTCGTAATCCATTTCCAAGCATGCGAACATAGGGTTCTCGAATCCCACATCAACCCCTACGAGATGGTATACGAATGTGTTGCTCTTGTGGGCTTCAAGTGGTGATGAAATAGTCAGGCGTGCTTGGGCATCCCGATTCAAAATGTATACTAATTTCTGTTTCTCAACGGCTCCTGCAAAAGTTCGTGTGTTAATCAATGCAATTTAGTCTCAGATCGTACAATTATGTAATGCACTTAATCTCGAAACTACCGGAGGTTAATGAGCTAATAATTTGACACAGCCGAATTGCCTTAAGGTGTCACCGACAGAGAGTAAACTGAAGCAAAGTCGTCGTAAAGATAGCCTCTAATCTCCAAATTCTTACTTACCGATCATTACGGCTCGTCCTTTCGGATCAATTGCCAAATATTGACCAGGAACAATACGGCGGCATCCACTTTTGCCGTACGTCTCCTGATGAACTTTTTCCAACTGATTCTTGCTGGGAATGTATTCCAAGATGACGATCCTACCGGAGTCAGATCCAACAACTATGTAGTCTGCAACCGATATATACCCTCGTTAACACGCGCAGGAAAATAGGAGTAATTAAAATGCTGCTACAGCATTAATTTTGTACCTTTTGCTCCGCCAGTCAATCGAAAAGCCATCAAGGACCGAACTATGCCAAATACTTCCACGCTAAGAAGGGTTATCACTTTGCCAGTATTTGGGTCTGGCCTGAGAATTTCCAAAATTTTTCCTCTCGAAACGACGATCTCTTGTAACTTAGACCCACTGAAATTCCCATGCACGGCATGGGTAATACCAGTTGCCCTTTGCAAAGTTAGGTTGTACAGATGCATCTTGAATACCTTGAAAACACTGTAATAACTTTTGTTAACTAACAAATTAACATTGACTACCTGTACAAAAGTAAGTATAGTTTAATACGGCGTTATCTTAGACTTACTTTTAGAGACGAAGTGACTACCAGTCCTCCCGCAACTCTTTTAGCAGGTCTCACACCTGACACGCTATGAAAGGTGCCGGGTCGATCAAGCGCGCATTCCAATAAAGATGAATTGTCAAACTTAATTAAAATTTTTTGAAAAGCCCAAAATTCTAAACTATAGAATGCTTTACGGTGAGCATGACTGCACGCCGTGCTGCCGGCTTCCCAAGTTGTTCTGATGGAGCGTCTACCGCGTATAGAGTGGTGTGGTGATCGAGTGCCCGCTGTGCGTGTTGAATGCGAATCATACAGCATGCTCTTCAACGGCCGTCAGAAGTGAACTAAAGCATGCATTAATGTCTTTTTCTAGCGAGCGCAGATCAGGACAGTACTTCATATGATGTGATGCTAGCGGTATCTAGGTTGCTTGCATACCATCCTAGATGTCGTGAAGAATATGGTGCTTAACAGCGCCATCTAGCAGACCTTGAAATGATCCGTTATCTTATTGTTCGTCTGAAAGCGCATCACTTCAAATTTGTACGACTTATTTTCTAATATTTAATTATTTTATTATTATGACTTTTAAACTTTCGCAGGCGACATAACAGCTCAGATACTCTTGGTCATATGATAAAGGATGCAGTCGTCCAAACGGTTTTAATAGTTACATCTGATTGTGGAAGATAAAAATTGACTTTTGTCCGCAGTGTTTGTAATAGTTTGGCCAATAAGTCGTGCAATATTTTCGTGGTTTGTTTATTTTTTGACTACTCGCCAATTCATTATCAGTATCAACTGTCAAATATTCGTTCGAACTACAAGACATTTCAGCTTTTTCAAGCTTACCAATACGTTTGTACTGTACAGTGTTGATTGGAACCAATCGATTGGCAGTAGCTGCTGAAGTTGACGTTGCAGCAAAAGTAGGTTTACTGATCATAGTATATTTAAATTAAAAATATCTTTCGGTGAAAGTTTTTTAGTATCATTCTTATTTGACAATTTTATGCTCACAGCAGATTACCGAACGTGACATATCCAGCTTTTCACATCATGCCTAACTCAGACTACGACGTAGTACCGAAGTCAGGGAGTTTGAAGTTGAAGAAATTGGATAACAAAATAAAGAAGTAAGGTTCTAATGTGAATGGGATATTATTTATCTAATCTGCGAATATTGATCTAGTCAAACTGATTTGTGCGAAGGGGAAGGGAGGGCAACCGTACTTAAGTTCCTTTTTCGTTGTCTAGGTTATCATCATCTTCAATTTATAGTGCCGTTCGTATGCTTATCTAATACCTGATCACCAACTTAAAGTAGCAATTCTATTGTGGCCGTTGGTTTTTGGAAAGCACTTTTATGAATCTTAATATTTTTTATAGGAAGAAGAAGAAGAAGGAAGAACGAGTTGAGGTGTCCGGGTCAACTCAGCTACAGAACGAAACTCAGGAGGATATTGATGCAGCAATTGAAGCCAAAATACGGGAGCGAAATCCGCTGAGAAGCAAAACCAAGGCAGAACTCAAATGTTTGCAAATGCAGGAAAAAATGGTATTAAAAGTTGTCACTCGAAAATCATGTATGCTAAATATAACATGTTTATGTAATGTTATTGAATGACTGCCTATCTTTTGCAATACAGAAAGCAAAAAGAGTCATGGACAAGGCTTCAAAAACTCACAAAATGCGAGTGGAGGATTTCAATAGGCACTTGGATAACCTTACAGAACATTTCGACATCCCGAAAGTATCATGGACCAAATGAAATTACGGAAAATTTCAATTAGTATTCGCTTTTATTTTGTACAGTTTTCGTGTTAAATGTATTAATAATTTAATCACCTTCCAAGTTTCGGTTTTTGTAGTTGCTGTCTATAGAACTTTCCCTGGTTAGTTCGTCTCGCCTCTCAGCCTTTTTTGCGGGAGCAACTAGAAATTTTATTTGTAACTCTCTAGCTCTTTGGTTTAATAACAAATATAGCATCAGTTAGCCAATAAAAAGCTTGGTGCACATTGCCTTCACATAAATAAGGCAGTTTAGTCCAGTGTATCACATTCCAGCCATTAGGAGTTAATACTTTATCAATGAAATTATGCACTTCCTCATTGAAAGATGAACCAGAAATGGGCATTGTTTCGTTAGGCTGGTGGTCACCACCGTGCCCTGAAAATTTTTAGTTTAAGTTCACATCACAAATTGTATAAGAAAATTTTTTCGAAGGAAGATAAAAGCATATTGTCGATCTTACCAAATTCAACGAACGGTGCAAAAGGTATGACAAAAGACACCAGGGCCATCCCATCAGGTTTAAGAGCTAGTCTTATACGATTTAGCAGAGTAATAGGAGATTGACATCTGTCAAGTACGTTAAGGCACGTAACTACATCGAATTTATTGGTGTGTTCAAACCAGAGATGTTCGTCCAAGATCCTGGAGCAAATTTGCATTTAATCTTTTTAGGCATGAATACTTCAGTTTAGTTTGATTGGTTACTACTATCGATTCTAGTCTCTTGAACGCATATCTTCTTCAAACACGGAAAAGTTTTACATGCCATCATAACTTACGAATAGAATTTTATCCGACTTCTTTGAAGCAATAAAAATCAGACACCAGCCAAATTGCGAAGAAAAACTCATGCAACAAATACGCCTTCTGCTATCCCATATAAGATGCTCAAGAGCTGTCGCTGCCTCACAAAACGCACTTAACTAGGAACTTGCTGATGAGAATTGAGATTCCGCAGCTGGAATGAGAAACATTTTAATCTTTGCACCGAGCCATCTATTGAACGTAAAATTTGCATTTTGAAGAAAAAATTACTTAAGAGGCGTTTTCTAATTAAAGCAGTATGGACTTGAGCATCATCATGGCTCTTAATGACATTTTTTCTCCGAAAATAGTGCTGCGGCAGGAGAAATTCTCAAGATCTCTCCAAATTTCCTACCCCTCAGCCTAATCTATCCTCTTTACGACCCTAATTAATTAAAAAAGTAAGGGCAAAGTGACGATTTTCCAGAACGGATAAACGGATGGATCCCCTTCCCTTCCGTACAAGACCTGACCTATGTTTTCCGTTACTGTAGTTACTTATGTCTTCGTCTTCTTTAAAGATAAGACCATGCTGTCTGCCACGACTTGCATTGCGCTTTTTTGCAGTTACAAAATGTACTTGTAATTGAATCGAAACAATATGTGCAGCAAACGTGACCAAATCAAAGCATTTGTACCTAGTAAATCTAAGTTGTGTAAGGTCTGGCAGTTGCACTTTGTTTTTGCCAAATATTGTGAGACTGAAAGTAAATAAAGCTATGCAAATGAAGCTGTAACTTACTTGAATCCTTTATTGGCCAGCAACCACTTCATGGGCTTTGACATCTCCGTCACGTACACCTGATTGAAGTATCTTTTGAAACCGTTCGGTTGTTGACCCATCTCCCGCTCCGATATCTAGTAATGCATCAAATACGACCCCGCTGTGGTGATTCCAGCCGATGAGCTTCTCAAATTGATTAGATGAAAATACATACATGGATCCACGTCCGAGTAATCTGCAAATTAAAAAAGCATGAGTACTACATTAATTTCTATTACTCCCATACCATTTACGACAACACCATGAAAGAAAGCTCGGTGCCGCGAGGTGCCCAAATCCAATCATTGAATCATTTCTAGAGATCACGCAATTCCTGAACGTGATGAGAAGGATTTTATTTCCACTGATATTCCATCTATGGTATGAACAGTTTCTGCGTATAAAGTCCCTGTGACATGATCGCGGAAAAAACGTTTTTAATAGCCTCAGTTCTCCAAGGAATCGTGACCGAATGCAGTTATCAGATTCCACGCATTTCGTGGAGGTAATTAATCCATTTCTTTTCCTTGGGTTGCAGTGTCAATAATGCATGTCTTTAACAATAGCACGATGAGTCCAAAAAGTTATCTTCAATTCCTCAAAATTCCTTTTGAGCAGGCTCAACAACACAATCTTGACAGTAGGTTTCCCAGTAATATAATAAGAACTTGGTAAACAAAGGGGCAGAACGACATGATACCCAGAGAGAAATAGAACTCCATCTCAAGGGTTACGCAATTAGGATTTAATCTTGATATTAATTAAAACTTTTCCCCCTACGCGACCACCATTCTTTTAGAAGATAGGGGAAAAAAATCTAAATGAACACAATGCTTTCTTATAATTTAGCGCTGTCTCTATTTGTGTCTCATAGCCACGCTACTTTTTTTCCCACAACTTCCTCCCATTACGTTTTCCCCGTTCAAGAGAAAGCACACTTTCCCATCGTTTTGCATACTAATCTTGCATTCATTCGTCCTCTCGCAGTAACCGCACACGGGTGGAGACTGATTAAACTTCTTTCATTCCTTTTTCTGTACACTACGAGGGTTCTTTCCGTGCTTTGCCTCATCTTCTCTTCCTTGTCGTTCATCATCATCTTCAAGGACAAAACCCGTATTCTTACCATCATCTGAGTAATTTTTCTATCATTCACATTTCTTTATTATCTTCCTCCTTTCAGAACTACTTTTCTTCATAAGACCCCAATCAGAATGCTTAATCAGCTACACAGATTCACGTAATTAAATTTACTTGATTCCTTTAATAAGCTCTACTAGATCACAACGCTTTTCTTGAGCGTTTCTTCTAACTAGACTGTGGCAAAGCTAGTAGCTAGTACCCACTTCCCCAGCAGGAGCAACTCATGAGCAGAAGTTTAAAAGAGATTTGTATTTCACGCTTCACATAATATCGTATAGGACGAACAGTGCTTGTGTAGTCTAAACGAAAGACTTTGGCCATTTTATCCCAGCCATAACTCACACCTGGTTGACCCAATTGAATCAAACTAATATGCTATATTAGTTCATACCAGCTTTAACTTCCAGTATTGTGATCATACATACTTTTAGGTAGCCGGGCCAAATGACTCATTAGATACTAACGTAGGAACAACCTATGAAATTATGCATCTTTAGTTGGCAATTCTTCATTTTGACTGAGCACAAGACGAAGCTTGTTCATGCCGCAACAATTAAATAGAAGAGATTTTCCATCCAAGTAGGATCCTCGACTCGTTTTCTTTGAGTAAAAACCAAGAAAACAACAAGAGGTAAAACGTAAGTAAGTAATTCGGATTCCGTTCTCAGAATTAAAGAAAAGAATAAATGTTATCCTCATAAATATTTTTTCCGGCTTTCCCAGGAAGTCAATACTGAAGTGTAGTCTTAGTCTTTGTTCCTCACTTGGACATAAATAAATAGGATGGAATCCTTTGACTGATGGGTTATCGATATGGATATCAGTTAGTCCGAATCAAAGGCAAGAGAAAGAGTAAAGCAGGGCGTAGTTTTCCATATTGTATTTCATTTCATGTATCATAGCCATTGTCACTCGCCATGGGAGGTATCCATCATGATGATTTTGATACCTCCGCCAGTAATTCTTCTACCCTTATTCACCCCTCCCTGCATTCTTCACAACTCTTAAATCAATACAAATCACTCCTTAAACTTGTGTTCGTTATCTACCTCGGCATCTTGAGCTCCATGCCTCATCTGTCGTCTCTTATTAATCGGCAGTTTCAGCATCCATGGCAATGCAACGTTTATTTTGGTGACAACGTAATGTAATGCTGTTACCATTACCATTGCTACGACAACAAGACCAGTATGAAAATCGGAATGCATTATGAAAAACAAATGTCTGAAAAGACTCCATCTTGCCTTCGGCTTCAGTCAAGCACCACCTAACCAGTGTATCATTTTTTCTTAAAACGTATTGCTACTTAAGTGACCATAGCTGGTCTGGTAACGAAGTAATGTAAAGAGTAGCTGCGGAATCAGTTAATAGTGGTCAAGGACAGAGCCCTCAACAGTCGATTATTTGCAAGACGACTTAATGAATGCCGACAATTGAAGAATACAGATGCCGAGTGACTTGGCAAAATTTATCTTGAGAATGACCTGGAAATATCCCTTACTTATCACATATTACATGTGTTCTGTACAGAATTCTTATTAATCAGCAGCTTAGGATTCAAACTTGCTATAGCTGTCTTTACTACCACTGAATATCCATAATAACACCGCTCATAATATTCGTCTTTCGGCAACATATACTCTTTCTGGAACGATATGATGATAAGATTGAGAATCTATGAATTCCTGTTCGTCGCCTGTACAGTCCACTATCTCTGAGTACTAAGTCCATATTGAAAAAAGTAATTAAATTCCGAATCATAAACCGAAACAAGATTACCATCATGTATTCCATTGTAAATAATTTACATAAGAGCAAGCTGAAGGATTCGGTTAAGTGGGTGCACGCACATCGATCTTTCCTGCTTCTTCCAGTTTGAACAGACATTATAAATCAAAGACAGAGACAACAAAACCCCTTGCTCATGATATAATCAACAAAGTGTAACTAACCTATTACTAAGTACCTATGCAATGTCTCCAGTGATCTCATCAGTGATCAGAAAATACAATGGTGATTTCGAAATAGAATCAAGGGTGATTGAAACTCTTGAATTAAATACAACATGTAGGAGGCTCTCTTCTAACTTATCATACAGCTCTCAGCTCAGATGCAGCGGAGAGTTTTCTTGACACAAGCACGCATTGACATTTGAAGAAAGACGAACTTGTCGGCGTAAAAAACTTGTATGCGCGTCATTCCCGGCATGCTTGTGTTTGAGAAGAATCAGTGCAGATAGCATAACTAATGAGAAGCGGGTGAAAGGGTTAATCTTTTCTACCTACACGTCAGATTGGTATCACGCGTCTAAAACGCTTGATTAATGAGATATTAATAAACACGGCGGGTAGGCTAGCACAGGCTTGAATTACAAATTAATAGCCGTCTCTCAGCCCCAGGATTCCTCCTTCCATTATATAAATAATCCCCGTGTGCACCCACTCAGCCCCTTTCTTTCTGGCTTCGCATGTTTTCATCCATCCTTTGCTCATTATCATCCTGTGGTAGTGAGTCTGCCTCAAAACCTTCCGTCTCTCACCCGGTCGAGTTAACCCCATCTAACTCAGTTGAGATTCATTTGACCCATTTTCACACTCCGGAATTTTTTCTCTACAAATTCAATTACCTGGCCAGTGATTTTAGCCCTTTCTATTTCTTTTAGTTTGCTTCAATCCCACTGCATTCCAGCAGCCCGATAATGACTTGAAGGACCTGAGACGATCATAACTATTCGTACAAATCTATGTATGACCTAAAAGCACTAAAACTCCTACAAATTAGCGAGTAATTCGCCTGAATCGGAAAATTCTGTTTGCTTGCACCCAAAAGAAGAACTGAGCTAGTCAGCCCGACCGATGGTTGCATAACCAGGAGATATCACGACTTTTTGAGTCTGGTTAAGTTTCCCTTGAAATCACCTGTCTGGTTTATACATGTAAGAGCAAGTTTCCAGAGGACGAAAGGAGGAATAAAAATCTTAATTTTATGTCAGCAATCTCGCTCTGATTTGCATGCAAAAGTTCTCACGTGCCCACGTAATAAGCTATCGCGTTTTGCATGCGTTCCCAACACATTATCCATTTCACTGCCCTTGGTCGCATGAAGGAACCATGAACAAGATTATCGTTATCTTTAGTACCCTTTTTGATTCCCGCTACGTGTGTCTTTGAGCAAATAGCACTGGCAAACTGTGTATGGGATGATCAGCATCATATGGCCGCTTTCATCGTTTAACCTCCGTGGCATGTCGAGCAATCCGAGACAGAGTCTTCGCGCTCTCCTGCATACTTAAATTGGTGAGGCTATTTTATCATGAGCCGTATTATCCAGATTACGTTTTGGATTCGGTGCTCAAATGGCAGCATATGCTCTCCGGTAAAAAGGTTTCCTTTCTGCCGAGACAGAGTGAACCCCCCAAACATCCGCACAGGTCAGATTATAAAACCAATTCTTAGGTTTACTGATACTTCACATGCGGTTTTCTGATCCGGACAAGTCATTGTCATTTCATTCCTTACACACCTTACATCATTTGAATTTAGACCCAGACACACATTAACCACCAACGAGCAAACCAACAGGAGCCAATATCACATTTCACCAATAACTTTTACGAACACTCAGTCGCACCTCAGGGACGACATAGACAGACGCTTGAGCAGATTCTGGGGGATCTTTTTAAAAAATCCGGTCACAATGCAATAGCCCATTACGTAGAAACTCGATTCTAAAGTGTTATGAATCTTTCCCGACCATATCATCTCATTTCACCATCATCATCCTTTGTGACGCTCTTCCCCCGACTTAAAGCGATGCACCATTCTGCAAAATCAACACCCCAACCTTATGTTTACTGCCTTACCTCTCGCAAGTGTCTATTAAACTTTCACCATGACCATACGAGACGCTGCAATGAATGCATAAAGGGCAGGCCCTGACTACCATTGTTCATCAGCTCTGCTGTAGAATGTACACAGGCTCTATCTATATAGACTTTGGTGAAATTAAACCTATTCACAATACTTTGTTAACGATTGGCCAATTGCTTGAAATATCATAAGCACACTAACTACAGTTTCACAACATGAGGTGTGAATCTGCAAGGTCTCATCGCTGCTACTCTCTGTATCGTTGAACATGTGCAATTCATAGTTTCTCATGCGGAAGCTTCCCAACGCTAAGACTCTTGGAAGAATATTGCCCATGAAGGAGTTCAAGGATCTGCGATGGAAAGATCTGGTGTAAGGATGTATAGCTATAAATCATTGATAGGCGTCGTGCTTCAGGCAAGCATTGTTCAAACCCGCGTAGAAAGCATTAGTTGATAATAGATTTATCCTAAAAAGTTTTCTATCACCCGGTCATCTCATCACTCAAACCCAGCGCACCAATACATCTTGCAATAAGGCTACCCCGGCCACAGAGCTGAAACGAGTTCCAAGAATTTTCATGAGCCGACCGCGGTAGCAGCATAAAGTTGAACTGGCTAACTACATACATACTTTGCCACACAGCCTCTTTTCTTGCTCCTCACTAAATTTAATTTCACCAGTTCCAGAATGAAAAGAGAGGAAAGAAAGTAAATCCAATTTGGCCCTTCCTGTTCAACCTCAAAGAATTCAGAGACCCATCTACAATTCGCCCGCACTCTCGGACTAACGTTGGAGCTAACGGGCACTCGACTCACTCATCCATCTAACTACCGTCATCTTTGCCTCATTCCGGTATCGACGCCAAATTTTTCCGCCTAACAACAGAACTAATAGCTTCACCACGTTACCTCTACACTCTGTAAACCCACAAACCGTGTCCGCTATTTCTTTCTCTCTGCCGGATCGTCGTCAACACCCGCCTCTTGGTACAACCTGGCCGATCCGCTACAGAACTAAACGGCGTTATTATACTTCACTGCCCGTGCACAACCTGAAAGCCCGGCTTTCACTTTCGAGACTTTCCCCTGATTTCATTACTTCAAGCCTGCAATACATTTCGTGCCCATTTGCTCTCGAAATTCCGAGAAGCTATACGATTCATTACTTCTATAGATGACCTCTGAAATTAAATCCAAAGCTCGGTTGAAATTAAACGAAGATTTACCGATCCAACTCTTGTTAAGCAAACCGAAATACCCATTATTTCATTATTCAGCTTCATGTTGATTCGATCGCGCCGTAAATTGATTAATTGTCCCCGGAGACAATTCAAGAGGCGGGACGACCGACAAATGCGTATGCCCCTAAAGAGAGGATGATTCCTCACACGGAATGGAAGACCGTGTTAAGACCACCTATAGTGCTCAGCACGGATGACCCCTGCCCAAAACCAAGCAAATGTCCTTTCCAATGAGCACCCACGCAGGATTTATGGTGTTCGGTAAAGACAATCTGGACTTACACCCACATCGTTGGGATTTCTTNGAATCTGGACTTACACCCACATCGTTGGGATTTCTTTCCTCGTTACAATCATGGCCTTGTGCCATGTAATCCACTGCCAACATAATACTTAACGTTGCTTTTGATCAATTAACTTCTATTGTTCTGCTTCGTTCCATGGGTAGGCTGATTCTGTCTATCTTGTAAATTTGTTTCCGTGCCAGCCAGGAGCGATATTCTGAAAGTAGTTCTTTCAACATTAGCGCTGCTTGCATATCTCGCATTCATCAAGTGTCATAAAATAATTTTGCAATCTAAGTCTACAAGTCTCCTTTTTCGGAAAAAATAGCATTTGTCCGTTTTCCACCACATGTAATAAAGTTTGGTAGACAAAATAACATGTGTATTCAGGCACAATTAATTATGTACTTATCTATAAATTGAATATTTTTTTCATAATGAATCAATTTTTTGTCTGCCTTGTGAAGATTATCTGTTTAAAATGCCGTTTAAACAAAACGTACAAGCGAACTTAGACACCGGACCTGCTCTGCTATTACGAAAAGGATGAGCCTCCTCCTCCCAGTAATTAAAAAAGACATGACGTGTCTACTTCAGCTATTGTTTTTCCCTGCAGGATTCCTAAGCTTG
>VRMD01001501.1:0-16738 GCA_009872375.1 Sminthurides bifidus
TTAGCAACAGGTTTTCTTGAAGAAGAAATCGTTACTAGTAAAGAAAAGACTCGTAGCTCAGGAATAAGGATGTATAAACCATTCAGTTTCGGCGAATTGAATGTTTTGAAATTTTGTTTTGGATACCATGTTGTGTCTTCTTTCGGAAGCTCGAAACTAGAGTATCTTGACAACATGTCTTGCCTTTCGATACCATAGAATAGACTGGGTTCATAGCTCGTTTTCTAAATCAGGCTTTGTCGTACCGATTTCTTGGTGCTGAAAGAAGCTTACCTGAGGAGCTCCAACGTGATTTTCAATTGAAAGAATTTCGCATATCCGAGCCTCATTCATTCTCACGCTTCAACCTTCAAGATGAAGGCCTACATTTGCAAGCTATGTGAAACAGAGAGATGAAAGATGAGTTTTGCTCCTTTTGTTCGCAGAATACTCACCTTCTTTACAAATCTGTCGTGAACCCAAGGCACCTGTTGTGATATTCCAGGCTCTCCTGTTCCAGTCTGAGTAAAATTTAAATTAATCTGATAAGAAGCGAAGCTCTTTTTCGTTCTCCATTCACCTGCCTGGAAAAAGGAAGAATATCTTTGAAACATTCCACACGCCTCTCCTCTCTTAATTTCGTTCTTGGGATCTTGGAGAGCGAAGAAAATAAATCTGAACAATCGGATTTTTTATCTATTTCATGCCCTCAAATCAAACCTTAAAAGGCAGTACTAAGAGCTCTTTCCGCTAAAATTTGTCAGTCGTGCACTAAGGGCTTTCGTTGTCTTCACTACATAGCGGCGACCACTTTACCCAAGTCTACTTTGGTATGAGACTTACGCTTAAAATTCCGCCTCCTCCTCATCCTCCAGCTTAAGCTGTCACTGTGTGATTAAATAACAATGCGTCTCATTTTTGAGAACTTTCAAAATGGAACACTTGCCTGAAATTCCTGTTTCTTGTATCGTTCTCTCTGAAAATGGTTGCCCATGGCAACGGATTAGCTGACTTAGAGACTTTTTTGCGTGCGCTGGTTAACGTCCAGATGATTTAAGATTTTCACTTTTCGGATCATCACAGTCAGCTTGTTTGCACCAGCTTGTACGTGTATCTAAAAAGAGGGATGAAGACAAAGCTCAAGTAGAAACAGAACGCCTCCGCCTCTTGCCCCAGCTCAGACTCTCATTAACGATAATTTAGAAGATGGCCCAGATAGCTTCGGGTGTTGATGAAAAGCAGGAGAATGTGACAACATATCTGTGATTGCGTCGGAGAACAAATGAAACGCCGTGACAGAATGAAAATCGCATGATTACCTTCTCTACAAAGAACAAAGAGTATGTAACAGTACGTAGTAGTATAGGCAGAAAGACTTCTCTTGTCCGGTGCGTTACTCTCCGTCACGTGTCACTGAAATTTCTCCTTCGAGCCTGCTAATAATGGACGGATGAGCTTTTCATCCTATCTTCTCATCCGGAGCTCTCGTTTAATCTGTTCTTTTCCTTTAATTCTCCGAGCAGGAAGTCAATGACACGAAAGAGAGGGAGGGACAAGTGAGCATGAGCTAAGGAAGAGACCGTGTCGCAAATTGACTTTTTTAAAGCCATAATGTCAGTTTTTTAAGATTCTTGGTATACCAGGCATGAATCAGTTGCTGCAGGAAACGTTCAAAGGAAATTAATAGAAGGAATATACGGATTCTTACCGGACAAAATTTTCTTATGATAATGTATGTATTTAGAGTTGGACAGATTTTTGCTTACTTGGTGTCCAGATCAGACATACAGAGGCTGGCAGGTCCCCGAAGTTAATTTACAGTGTCACCAATAGTGAATGTTAAAAGTTTTACTTGAAGGATTTTGTCTCAAGGTTCTCCTGATTCGTGTCCTTGGAGTCTGAAGTCTGGTCTGTGTAATTCCGGTGCATTTCGCAAGAACTGAAAGAATCAATGGGGGAAACGAGTCCCCCTTCGGCCTTGAGTTATTAATGAAAACGAGATAGAACCTGCCCGCAGTGGTTTCAAGTAGTTCAGTAACTTGGGTGCAGGTCTATCATCGGTTCTAGAGCTGAGCCTCTCCAGTTTAGCTTTTCTGCTTCACTTTTCCTTGATGCTGGATTGCAGGGAGGAGGATCCACAGACGTTTTCAAAGACAGTTTGAAAGGACACATAACTCCCAGTTTAGTGTCTTTAAGGGATCGAAAATACCCGCTGCGAGCATCGGATCGGACTGCAGTGGGTATAGTAATCGCGTGTTAAAAATTGATCCCGTCATCATCCCACTCCTTGCGGCCATGAGGCGAGTAAAATATTCTCAAGTGATGGGGAAAATTCTTCTCCATTATTTCTGTCGCAGCTTCAGTCTTACAGTCTCTTGGTTCCGTCATATAACCGGTTGCCTCAGTTGAGTTTTAAGTGGCTGCAAAGACTTTCGTCAGTTCCGGGCTGGACTCCTGGAAACTGCTGGAACTCCAGTGTCGTTTGTGACTCCTCTATGCTACAATTCAGAGTTGGATATTGGCTGTCGGTGGTGAAAGGAAGGGGAGATGCTGGAAATAAAAAAGTCGCTGTATTTTATACGCATTCTGGTCCTTGGAGTTGCCACCCACGCGGACTCTTCGCCTAGTCCTTCACCTTAAATAAAAGGAACTATTCCCATTTCTCTTTCTAATTCTAAAAGTCAAAGAATGCCATGTCGATAGGGTAGTTGAACAAGTATCACGGGAAAGCTCAGCTGGACTAGAGAATAAGGCTGGGAGAATCGTGCTGCAGACAATGAGAGTGAAGAAAGCGATGATGGTGTCGGCAATTTCGAATTTACGAGCTACGCACACTTTCTCTCCAGCCTTTTACTTTTTATACTTGTGGTCAAGAAAAGAAGTGTAGTATAGACTGGAAAGAAAGAAGTTACCACACTATTGATTCTGCCTTATTGGGCAAACAAGGCTGACTTTCCAGGCCATCTAACCATTATTCCAATAATTTTACGGATGTGAAGTACGCTATGGTAGGAGCTCACCTTGAAAATTCGCCGAAGATCTTCGGAATCGTTATGAAAGAGGTAAAAACAGATTGGCAACTGCCATCGACCATACGTGTGCCGATTACCGCGTAGATCGACCCTCCTTGCAAATCATAAATCATTTTGGCAATTTCTGTAAACATGTTGAAATTTGCATCTAGCTTATGAGACCTTAAGTCTGGTGTCCACCGGATGTTCGAGCAGGCCTTAGACTAACTGAAAGAACGAAATTGCATGTGGGCCAACTCCATTGTGAAGACACTCAATCAGCTGTAGTCTGCTAGTTCAGTTCGACTGGATGCTGGAGTAGATTTAGAAAGAGGAAAAGACCTGACGGGAAAAGCTGAAGCTCTTTGATTCTTCGATCCTAACGTTATTTGATTTCTAGGACGACAGTGCGTTAAATCGCTCGTTGCTTGCTCAAAGCCCCGGCTGTTGGCAAGGTTCCCAGTCTCGTTCCTGGTTGAAGTCGTTATTGAGTTGGAGGGCAAGTCTGGGGAAAATTGACAGTATCTTCCCGCCTCATCTCCTCTTTGTACGGGGAAAATTAATGATTCTTCCAAGTGGTCCGCTGATACAGGCTTGTATCTTATTTTTATCAGCTGTTCATCCCTTCCTAACCGAATGATTTATTATGTGGTGCAGCCTTCCTGCTGCCCCATTTACAGAAGCTTTTAGCAATGGCGGAAAAATAACACTGTTCATGTGATCAAAGAAGGGGCTTTTATAATTGCACACCTCCTCGCAAGAGGTATTTTTAAAGCAGTGCAGTGCACAGAAGCGTGTTGCATTCGTGTCAGATCTTTTCGGATCTTTACATCTTTTTACAAGAACAAATCAAGCATTCAAGCCTAATATGATAGTGGGGTAGCACGGGCCTTAATTAGACACTGTATTAGTTTTCATGTCATATTCTTATAAACTGAGGGCAATGAAAACTTGTTACTCTCGTCCTATCCTCCAGCCGGTTTTCTTAATCAGCAATCAGTTATAACGAGGAGCTCTCTGTCTGACGGTGGTGAGTGAAATAATCTCTTTCAGGGTTCGTTCAATAGTTTGCTACCTCCGTTTCCTGGAGTCGTGACAAAATTGACGCCTTTTTGGTTCTAAGGGCAATTTCGGCTCTGGAAGTGAGTATATGCCGAGTACTAGATGGACACTTGCAAAGCGGGATGTGGGGCTGGAAGGGCTTCGTTTTTCCATCTCCTAATTGATTTGTGACTCAGGGCTTTCTTGGCAATACTAAGCAACTTTCTTAATTAAATTGGCCTCATTTATACCAGAGTTCAGGACAGGTTTCGCCTCCAGTGCGATATGGTATTAAGGCCTGCCGTCTTAGAAGAATAGTAGGATTTGTAAGTACTGTGCTCCAGTAGTCGTATGTACTGTAAACAAACGTAATGTGGATCGAGACTACTGAACAAGGAACAGGTCGTCTGTATATTGTATACCTTGCCTCGGCGAATCTGTCTGCTGTAGTTAGTTCAGCCGAGAGTTTCAGTCACGGTACAGGATTCTGTAACGGTCAGTCGGAGTCGGAGCTAGTTAGTCAGAAGTTAGGACGGTGTCTATATATTTTATCATTTCGGATCCATGAAGAAGTCCATTTCTCTCTCTCTTTCTCGATGCTCATTTCACTCAAGTAGTTACTTAGTATCGGCCACTTGTCCTGAAGCAAAAGTGTCGTGACAGGCGGGAAGGGAGTGCGAGTGTGTAATTTAGTTCCGGTCTTTGGAACCAAGACCTACTTTCACTCTCAGTTTTGCTATACTGGGACCAAGTATGTACATACGGAAGCGGATGAAGGAGGATGTGAGCCTGGGTTGTGCCTATGGATTGACTGGATGGATTGAACTGATTCAAGTATTGGCTCAGCAGGTTTCTTTGCCAAGTTTTCGAAGTAAGGCTGAGGATATAAAATGGCCTTGTGGAAGGCTTCAGGGAAGAAGTGTGTAACCTAGGGCAGAAATTCATCTCGTTTTGTCGGTCATCCGTCGGTCACTCTCCGTCTCGGGTCACGAGTCAAGCAAGATCTGTATGCATGAGTCAATGTGGAGGATTCAGTGGAGGAAATGAACGATTCTCGTCCTGTATTCAAGTCACGGCTTGAAAAAAGTACGGGTAAAAAAGTGGTGATAGTGTGCTTAACGGCGGAGAGGAAATTGATTCGGGTAATAAGCCGAAGAGAGAAAGCCAGCAGGGAGCGGTATGTGACTGTGTGACAATGAATTTTTCTCCTGATTAAATTATGTCCCATTACGGTCTTCTTAATATTGGTGGTCTTGAGATCTTTTTGTTCTTGGTGGATGCGCTCTGTCTGTATTTCACGTGATTCTCGTTATGAGCAGACGGTAGTTGTGATGATTCTGCTCTCCGTGGGAAGTTATCCATTAATAATTCTCAGGATCGCTGGCCTCTGGACCATAAGGACCAGTGATGATGGAGGAGCGGAGAAGTAGTATTGAGTCTATCTTTGACTGTGACGCAGTAGCCCTTGTTTTTGATCTATTTTTGACTAAAGTCATGCGCTTTTTCTTATTCTTCTTAGTCGTGGATTCATGTGAAGAGTTTCAATGAAATTAGAATGGACATTTGAAATGGGCCCAATCACCAAGTGATCAAAAGCTGGCTGGCCATTGAAGTGCATGCTAATCACTTCGATATTGGACCCTTTTATATTTGAAAATGGGTATTTTCTTGTTCGTTGCCTTGACGACGTAAATTTCTTGAAATTCATCCGGAATTCTAGTTTCCATGGCATTGGCTTCATGGGTCAGCGGTTCAATATCAGATAGCATCCGCACTGGAATCATTTGATGAGCGGATGTAAGCGTTCCGCAGTTCTTTTCATCTTGGGAAAAGTTTCCATCGAGCTTCAACAAGAGTCTGGCGAAGAACCTTTGAGAGAGGCTGGCTGGAATCGGAGCATAGGGTCCTCATGAAACCCAGAGCGAGATCAAGATCTGCATTACGGACGTAATAATCTTTGGATTGGAGAACGTTGGAGAATGTTATTGGGGCGGAGAAATTACCATTTATTGCTCTATCACATGTAGGGCGATAATAGTAGAGGAAGTTGCAGAGAAAGCCGTGCAAGGGAAGGCAAGAAGGAGCAGGCGGGATTAGAGCATAGTTGGAGTTGGAATTCAGGTTTGTTCCCTCGGAGGGCTTAGCTGCGATATGCTGATATTGGTTTTTGGTGGATTGTGAATTTTTTTTCCGAGTAATTGTACAAAGATTTCATTAGATTCCATCCAACCATGGTGAAATTGAGTGCGGGCTTTGGGTTCGGCAAAAGATATGATAGAACAGAGTAAAGCTTGTCTGCTTAACAGAGGCAGTTGGTTTGCGGAGGAATTCATCTGCTTTGCCTTCCTTATTATTTTCTCAAAGAGTTATTCGTCCCTTAAAACAGAGAGAAGAGAGAGAGACGATGAATCCAATGCGATTCTCGAATAGAAGTGCAGTACAGCACAGTGCTCCTCATTCTTCTTCATGCCATGTTCCTCTGTTCTCCTGCTTTCATTGCGGAGGAATTCATCTGCTTTGCCTTCCTTATTATTTTCTCAAAGAGTTATTCGTCCCTTAAAACAGAGAGAAGAGAGAGAGAGACGATGAATCCAATGCGATTCTTGAATAGAAGTGCAGTACAGCACAGTGCTCCTCATTCTTCTTCATACCATGTTCCTCTGTTCTCTTGCTTTCTCTTCTTGTGTCTTTCTCTCTCTCTCTCTCTCCTTTTCTTATTCTTGCTTTCGCTTCTCACAGTTGAGCGAGCTGAATTTCAAATAGAAATTTCCATCCCCAAAAGAACGAAAGCAAAAGCATCAGCTTAGGCTGGTACAAGTTCTGGAGATTCCATAGTTGCCCGTTGTGGCTGTCGGTGCGCTACTCCTTCGACTTTTGTATTCTTCAGCTTGAGTTTGAACAAGAAACCGAAAGCGAATCCGTACTTAAATAGTGTGGTTCGAATCGTATTTTTCCTCCATATCGCCCTGTATCGCTCTTCGGTCCTGTATTCTCCTTTATTTCCTTGTCTTTATCTTGACGTTTTTATTCACACACTTTCTCAAATGATTCCCATGTAAATTCCAAGGAGGGAAATCCGATTCCTGCGCTTTCTAAAAGACGAGCCGGGACGTGTCCTGACTTTGCGTGTTTATCCATTTCGTACCGATGCTGCAGCCAGTATCACTTGAAACGTTATAGCTGGAGGGGATGAAGCGCTCATTCAAGGGTTAAGCGCCTCGGTAGACCGTAATTCCGATATTGTAAGCCTGGTATAAAGCTAAGCTTAGCTGAGATCTGAAGCTTGGGTTGTGATCTTCTCAATGGATGTGTAGGCAGATGAACATGCACCTTGTGATGATAACAAGATTTCACCTTGATGTCTCAGTCTGTCAAAATGAGTGTTGGATTGTTGCTTTTAGCTTGTCATTTTTTTGAAATGAAAGTGAAAGGAACATACTGTTTGTTTGAAGGTAATTTTAGTAAAGATAGTTTAATCGGCATTGAACTTCTAAAGATTTCGCAGGCTTTCTGCAGTATTTGCTATCCACTCCACAAAATCTGAAGAGGGCCAATAGTTTGAAACTCGTGAGAGCTTGTTATACCTCAATCAGAAAAGATTCTAATGCGGTCCTGGTACATGAGATGTGGCACTCGATTTGAATTTGAACGAGGTTTCACAAGTATTGCATTAGGTTTATTGACAGAGAATTGTTTGAAACGACCTTGCTGATATTCTCTGTTTCTCTCCTTGGTGCAGTTCAATTGTTTGATGTTGACTGGTTGTGCATAAAAGTGGAAAGTGGAGCAAAAGCATTACCGGAGACAGAGATGAGTACATGTTGGGGGACAGGCGGAAAGTGGGTTTGTTGGCATCAGAAAATGGAGAGCATGGTTGAATGGTAAAATAAATTGTATCACGTTGTGTATATGGAGTAGTAAAAGATGTGGTGTTGAGTTAACGGAGAGAGGACTACGTGCCGCGTTCACAGGAGACTGGAAAGGCATTCCAAATACTTTGAGATGGTTTCATCGAGATGAGGATCAGCAACCGCTTCAGTTAAGCCGAAAGCGATAGACTTTCATTCTTGACTAAGGCTTGGCCTCTTGTGCACGAGGATCACCTCATGTGTGAACATGACTTGTTTTCCTTTCGCCCTTTTGTATTGGAAACCCATGGGACTTGCCGTGTTTCAGATTGCATTATATGGACCAGTAGTTGGAATTGGGAACTTAACTTATCACGGGCATGAGTCTGGGTCATTCCAGATGGACAGGGCAGACTTGGAATGAATGAACAAGTTAAAAGTTGGAGAGAGAGAGAGAGAAAGAATCGCGCTGTTTACCTCGTTGGCCAGCTGAGTTTGTTTGAACCACTGCTGGTGCTCGTGCTTTCTCCTGTACAAGTCAATTCTCCAGAGCACTGAATCGAATTATCTACCAACACTTTCACCGGGTGCTGTAAAACTGAAGGAAGCGGTGCTTTCTCAACGGGTATTCTCGGCCTGGTGAAGCAGCTCCGCCGTTTACAATGGCAATTACATTTTCTTGCTCTCTTATTTCCGAAATTCTCTTCCGCTCGTCCTGTAATGGATTTTAACAGTTGTTTTCAAGCTCAGTGTCAATTTACCAAGGGGATGAAGTACGCAGGTTTTGATAAATTGGCTCCTGAAATCCGTCCCACTTGTACTCACCCGTTTCTCCATTTACCGTTGTCTTTAAAGGTGGTTCCACATCGGTGGCTGTGGACTGGCCAAGCTATTTGCGGTCCTTCATATGTGGCTGTTGATCCTGTTTAAGAGCTTTTCTTACTCTGGGTTTTGGCAATTTTACATCCTGGGGAATATGGCCTGTGAACTTCAACTGGGTCTTGCTGTACCTCCTTGAACTGGTATTTTGCGGATGTTAAGCATGTCCTGGTGAAATATACACGGCCTGCGAATCCTGGATAAAACACTGACACGCCCATTCGGATAATTTGTTGGCGAAAAACAGATGTAGGAGCATGTAGTTTGCAAAATTGTAGGAGTTGGACCATTTGCAGGGTCGTGATGCTCTACATCATCCGTATCTTTCAAAACCAGACGTGGTTGCCAAACAAGTTGGTGTAAATATTGTAATTTAGGTTTGTCTTCCGCTTTTCAGAGTGTGAGTTACACCATGGCTTTTGTGTTCTGACGATGAGTGGTTGGATTACGCAACAGGCAATTATGAGTGCGCGTTCCATCTCCAATTCCAACCCGTGTTCCGAAACCATGGCAACCATAACATTTGAAGTCTCTGGAGAATTGGTGAATTGGAGATTCAGTGGCCGTAACGGATGTTTTTTCTCCCTTTACCATCTGTCTTCATTCCCGTTTTTGTTAGAATTCATCAGACAAAATTTTTCGACGAACCCCATGCCAGTAACCATGTCATCGAGTTTGAAACGCATTGCTCAAAAGAAGACATCAATTTATTGTTTCCATGGCTGTTTCCTTGTAAGAAAAATGACAAGATATCGTTTCTCTTCCCTCCCCTCTTCCTCATGCTCAGCTACACTTGTCGTTACATGTAAATTTTCTCCTTGCTTGGCATGCTGGAAAGGTTTTTTAATTTTGAGAAATCACGGCTCAGGCACGTCCATGAAACCTGTGTGGAAGTGTGCATAGAAGTATAATTTAGGTGCATTGCAACGTCACGTTGCGGATTTCGCAGATCCTTTCGCCTCATCCTCTTCCCATGTTCCGTATCTGGAAAGGGGGGAGGGGCACACGAGACGATGGGATTGAACGGGCTCCCATACCCACGTGCTGGTGCCATACTTGCTGTGAGAACATGGTGATTTCTCAAGATGCAAGTCACGAATTGACTAAGGTTCCCTGGAGACCCTTTTCTTGTAACAGGAAGAGAAATCCAGGACCTGTCTTGACTCTTTCTTTCGTATATATTTCACGGACTCTTGAGAGAGATCTCTCCCAGGCTTTGAATCTCTTGACGCCGTTTGGTACCCTGCATAAGCTGAGCCCCAGCTGAGATTCAATTCAAATCCTGTACCTATTGCTTGTACATGCCGTTTTGTTTGCCCTGATACGTTTGCACTATGCAGTACAACAACGCCGTTAGAAGAGTTGAGAGCGTGGAGGAACAGGATTTGTGCGTGCCCTTGAGGCAAGGAATCAGTTTCTCGGGGTGGAGTGGAGGATTTTTGCCTGGCCTCGTTTCTATAACCTAGTGAGACGGAGAGAAGGTGGTGTGAATCTGCAGCAGGCGTTTAGAAAAGGAATGGCGGTTGTTGCCTCAACTAAATGGCGTCGGTCGTTTGCTGTTTAGTTTATGGGAAACTGGAGTATCGTGTCTGACCTGTGAGAAGATGGGATTTGGTTTCGGTTCACAAGGAAGCCGTCCTCAACTTCCCCGGGTTTTGGCCCCGAAAGCCGTGGGGTTGGTGAACATGATAATGGTTTACGGTAATGGAGAAAGTGTTTGTCAAGAGGTTCTTTTCTGGTGTGGGAGAGATGTGTAGTACGTTCTGGATATTTCCTTCCGACTTGAACTTGTTTGTGGATGGGCGTAAACATGATGAGCGAGTGTAACATGCCCTTAAACCGCACCAGGTACCAGCTATAATCAATAAGTTTGTTTTGCAAACGGATCGGAAGTGGGATCCGCGCTTTCTCTCATTCTGTGCTCTCGGCGGTTTTTTCTTTGACGCAGCTGGCAGTTTACAATCCTCAATTTCAGAAACTCGCTCCTGGGAAAAATTGGAAGCGATTCATGAAGAATCTATTTCTAATAGGGACAGGGATGTTGGTGCTGAAACTATGGTACGTAGCTATGTAGCCTAAGCATGGTTTTTGCTGCAGGTCTGTTCTGTGAATGGCAAAAGGCAGATATGCAGGCTGGTGGAGCAGTTGAAGTTGGCCATTTTTTCCGTGTTTGCGAATGGATTCGGGTGAAATTTGCCACCTGGAAAAATTACTGCGACGCCACTCTTTCACCTTCGGCTCGTTTGGGAATTTTCCTGTCTCTGGTTTTTTACCAGGTCGTAAATTTACGTTCGTTGGTAGAGTCCCTTTGGGATCGTACTTTTGCAAGGGAGAATGTGCAACCGATGAATAAGAATGCAAAATGGCTGTGCTGATTTCTTTTTCGGGGCTTCGCTGCCACTGGTGGGAAGTTGTAAGGGGAAATTGCTGTAGTGAAAGGGCGGACGAAGACGGCGGGTGTTGAAAAGTGCATTTTAAATAACTGCGGCGCGTAGGTTAGGAACCACTAACAGCATGCAATGTACGATTGAATTTCTGCAGATTTACCGATCGAAGGACCGTACATCAGCGGGAGCAAGCGGCGTTACTCTCTCGGCGACACGGTCCGAGTCANCAACTGCACCTCTTCAAAGTCACGGCCAGCCGCCAACTTGTCCTGGTTCGTCAACGGGGAACCTGTAAGTTAACGTTTGATGTCGAGTTTGTGGTTTACTTTTCTTACCTCTTACTTCTTTGTAGCTCATGGAAAAGTGGAGCTTGCTCGCAAATAATTAATGTCTTGAATCAAATCATTCTTTCGCGTTCCAAGGGTTGTCGTATGTGTTATAGCTTGCTGGCAATACTTCACAGAGGCAGCCTTAATAAACAGGATTTGTTATCCATGAGCGAATCGTATAGACGATTCTCTGGCCGTGAAACACGATTTTACGAATTCAATAGACTGGCTCGCTTCCTCGCTCTAGAGCTATGAGGCTTTTCAAAGCGGCGAATTAGCCCTAAATCCGCAATGTATCGATTCGATTCAGTGGCTTTATCCCTTATCACATTATTCAACCTCACACGTCGTATTTGTTTCCAAACATTACATGGAGATTCGCATCCGGGCTGGGTAGCGTTGAATCAGAGAGAGGGAAGAATTGCATGCGGCTTTAAGTTCCGACGGTGAAAGTGAGCGAGCAGTATTTTAGTGAAAAGCCACGACTTACCATGGGCATGTATTGCCGCAGCTGAGGCAGAAGGCGAAGAGGCGATTTGGTTAACTTGTTTAGCTGTTGCGGATAAGGTAAACGATATTCACGCTTGATTGCGTCTAGACTAAGCATAAGCCTCGGTTACTGGAAGGTTCCGGTTGTGCTTTTGTTTACAGTTAATTAGTGAAAGAGACGATTCTCTTAAATTGGATTTGGGCAGCTTGGTTTCGAGGTTTTGAGTACGGGAAGAAGACGGTTTTGGATGTATAATAGTGTTATCTTCTGCAGCTGTTCTGCTGAGAGGATGGAGTCTTATTTGCCGTGGTAGCTGTGGTGGTAATTTGGTTTTATTTGAGTGTTCATTTAACTTGTTCAAGAAGCTGGGTAGAATCATAGGATTTATTATTTACGTGAATAAATGATTTGATTCAAGGGTTTGTTTATCGATGAAGTTTGTTTATCGACACGGCTTTTGATAATTTTTGACGGGTCTGTTCGTTCTTATAGGCGGAAGACATAAATGTGATTACGTATCCGCTAATTCCCCATGAAGACGGTCTGGAAACGTCGGTGCTGGGCTTGGAATTCAAGGTAAGGTTTACATATGAATTAAGATTGATTTGCATACATCTACTTATTGTAATGCTGATTATAATTGACTTATTGAAAGCGTGGTGTAAATGTTCTCGGAATCATGTTTCATAGATGGACGTTTCTAATGTACTGCAGGTTCGAAACAAACACTTTAGGCAGGGAGACTTGAAGCTGAAATGTCTAGCCAAGATAGCGCACTTGTACTGGCGCAGTAATGAAGAAAGCGTAGGTGGAGATCGTCCCCATCGGGCTCCGGCCTTGGAGAGTCGGGAGACATTCAATACAGGCAAGATTTAATGAGCAAATCGTGGTGTATTTTAATTCAATTATAATGGTGTTGATCTGCAGCTAGTTTAGAGCTGAAGAGCCTTCGAAGGATTGGGCCCTGTGGTCTAGTAGATGTTCTAACGTAGCTTAAGCTTCGAATTGCTAGTGTTTTCTCTCCGAATTATAAATCTAATGGAATTGGCTTTTAATTCATAACTGCGACTAGAACCTTAGCCGTTCCTAATCCTCAGCTTTGCTTTGTGGAAAAGTTGCATGTGTAGGGATATCGCACTGTGACTAACGTCATGTACACGCTTCCTTCTTGAATAGTCAGCGACATCTCTCAAGTTCGGTAGTAGCTGCAGCTTCCTTTCACCATGGGCATTGGACATTAGCTGAAAAACTTGGAAATCTAACGTTTTGAAAAATAACTATTCTCTGTAAAAGCTTGCTGTAATGCCGATTAGGGTTATGACTTATGGTAGTAGCAAACTGGTTCGCGGTTAATGTAATTGGACTTTGGAGACGCTAGACTTCTTCCTTGTTCATTCTGTTTTATAAAGTGTAGGGCCAAGATTTACTCCTGTTTTCGTTGCTAGTAGTGTTGCTTCTCCTCTGATAAAGCATGCAGTTGCTGATAATTCATTAATAGAGCTTGCTTTTCCCTCACTCACGCCTTTGCACTACTCTTATTCAATCGAAATAGTGAAGTTAATACCAGTGGAAGCGTACAGACAAATATCATAGATGATTCAACAAAGTTACCTAACTAATTCCTGCCTTTGTTTTTCATTGACAGAAGCCTCGAGTCATTCATCAAGCAACGGAGTTTCGTGGATCATGAATCGGAATTCGAGTTACAGCTCTAGTAGTAATAGTGTATATTGTATTGTATTTGCTAGTTTGGCAATTTTACTCAATAACTATTTCTCACTAATTGGCAGCAGTCTTGTGTCAAGACAAAGCCTGATATCCAGTGTCACGTCAAACCGGTAAAGTGAGAAAGAACTCTGAAAGACATTTGTATTTTACTCTCTTGAGTTACGATGCCTCCTGGTTATCTTTATCGATAATTATTTCTATAAACAATTTTGTATCCCCGAGGCATTTCGTCATGTACGCTATCAATGTAAAAAATAGTTGTAGAAGTACCGATATCCTAGTGTAATAACGGTGAATGTGAATCTGCAAGAAGTGGGGAGAAACTTGTGGTGCGATTCTTCACTAATTATATCATCGGGTTAGAATGAGTTAAACCAATGTAAAAATGATAATAAGTCTAATGTCTAGTCTGTGAACGGCTCACCCAGCTTTACTTCCAGTGATCAATCTCAAAAGTCGACAAGCAGATGGGGGCTGTCCCACTATGAAGCAGAAACCGGAGCCAAATTATTGCTCTCTCAAGGATCTTTTATTTACGATTTGAATTTGAAGACGGTGCATGAGGATGAGCCTCCCCGATTTTTTATGTAACTGGAAACTTGGATTCGTTTCGTATGCAAAGATCCGATTTTTTAAATATTCTTTTAAAAAAGGTTCCCAATACGATTTTAATGACTTGTGTATTTAGTTTATGTGAGCAAGATATCTTTGCTTGAGAGTTTGAAAAAAATATGATGGCGCATGAGAATTTGAACGTAAAATGTGATTTGCATGCATGCAAAAAGTTGTGCATGTTACGCGAAACAGTGGAATAGAACAGTTGTCAGCAGCATTTTTTACCAGTTGACTGTAGCAGATAGTGTAAGGCTTTTAGTCACTAAGAGTTTACTGTGTCAGCACATGCACTTGTCAATCTTAATGGCACGTTCAATATCACCGATACTGATCTAGCTGAAGCACAATGACAGAGTAAATATTGTCAGTCAGGAGTATTATACGTGCTACAAGTTGATTACGTAGATGGACGAGGATAAGAGTTTTAATTTTAAGAGTAAAAATTTAAATTTAAAGTGAATGAAAAAATTTAAGGTGACTGATTTCTCAAAACGTTACGCCTCAAAAAGTAAATTAGAAGAGCAAATTACGTGAAAATGTAACTTGTTTATTTGAGCTGATGAGGAGTCCGATTGAATTTTGTCATAAGAAGTTACTTTAACAACAATGCTACTTTGTATGTAGGATTGCACGGAATACGTACCTTGAATAATCTAATTGTTTATGATGGGATGATGGGAGTACGTAAAATTTCAAGTATCTACGAATGACGAAGTGCGTAGAGTATGGAACTGTTTCTCAGAATTTTGTTTCGTTCAAAGTTGAGCTGCTCGGAATAAAAAGTGTTTCCACCAACAGATGGTAGACTTTCGAATTGTGACTTAAGTTCTTCTTACTTGTTGCTCTTAAATGTTTCGCGAATTAACTTTAGTATTCAGTATTTCCTACATGGAAACCTTAAAGCATCTAAGACTGAAATTGGCAATGGCTTGACATCCGTAACTTAGAACTCCTAAAGTTAGAGGGCTTGCGGCTCATGCACGGTTTACCTTTTAATATAGCTTACTGACAAACTTTCCATCGAGACTCTGTCTCGACGGCTAGTTTGAGGCCAGAAGTAACCTCTTCATTCGATTCTCCAGGTCTAAATCTATACAGTAAGTTTAGAAACTATGATTCAGAAGCCATTCTGAAGGGTTTATAGGAATCTGATGAATTTCCCGTCAAGTCCATATTAAACTGGTGTTCGTTTTAACCTGTCACCGGTTTCAATTTTGAAGCTCGATATCAGACAAACGAAGCTTCATATTGAAAAACGGATTTCCCCAGTGAATTTTCCGAGCTCGATTCTATAGGAAACCGTGTAAAAACTACCATTTTTCGACATTTTATCAAAATCGCCCAAAAAATGGGAAGGTAAACCATCATGGATTTTTAGCAGCGAGACCTCTGATGTCGAAAATTTGACCCCGAAATTTTACATGAAACCCGGTGTGTAGGGGTAAATCGCCACGCTGAATTCAGTTCTGTAATCAGTTTTTCGAAATTCCTTAAACTTTAAACGCTGGGGTAAAATAACTGTGTTCATTTAACGTGGCACCAAGAGGTAAAAACTCTAATAACTTCGCTAATACGTGTCGGAAAAGGTCGCCGATGGCATCAACGAACTCCCCGTGATGATATCTATCAGATTATGTGCTTAAATGTTGGAATTTGGCTGTAATTCAGGATTTGAGTATTTGCCATCAGGCATGGGTCTCATGTATATCCCTGTATATTGCTGTGGGTTATTAAGGCGATACTTGCATCCGCCTTATTGCGCGGAGTATACCCGATTTTTGTTAGACACCCTAAATATCTGCTTAACGAATGCACAGAATGCAGCCAAATTTTACACACAGGTAGATAAAACATTGCTAAATTTTATGCAACTTACCGCATTGAATTACATTCAGTATCTATGGAGTTAAGGAATGGAGTGTTCGACAATAGTCTAAAATATTGAGTGAATTTTGTTAGCCTTCCCGTACACAGCCCAAACGCGCCATCGCATTGGACTAATACTTTGCATAGAAGTAGAACTTATAGCGCTAGTGACGGTAAAAAAAACGCATTAAAATCTGATGAGCAGTTTCGAAGATATTCCACTGACAAAGGAATTTCGAGGTGTGACATTACGTTCTCGTAACCCATATCGATGAAGGTCCGAGGATGAAATCCCCTCATGACATGCGCTTTGGATGGTAGCTTCTGATACACAATCGCAAGGTGGCTTCAGCAGTAATCGACGTGATCCTGTGTCAAAATGTAAGGGGTCACAGGAATTTTTTTAAACACAACATATTATAAATTTGTTAGCAACTCCCTGAACAAACGTTTTTACCCGCTCAGACCGGAACGGCTGACCCTACGGCCTTGGTTTTGGGCTCATTCGATGCGCCTTGAAGTGATCTAGTGTCCCACTGGAAAAGTTTGAGCCGATTGTCAAAGC
>VRMD01001502.1:0-16738 GCA_009872375.1 Sminthurides bifidus
CGTAAATTATCGCCTGGAAGCAGAACCAAATCGTTATTGTGAGTCCTTTTCATGCATGATACACGACATTGTATTTACTAATGGTAAAAAATGGAGTGATTTCGTCCATGACAACGAACCACAGGCTCTGTGGCTTGACAATAGCTATCATAACATCCGGAAGGAGAATCAGCACTGGGCTCATGGGCAATCATGTATCAAAACCATTCAATCCTCATTGACCATGTCTAACAGGATTGAAAACTATATCTAATCGATTGAGCCGGCAAACCTTTGCATGGACTCGTAGGCAGCGTTTCGAAAGCCCCATGACAAATGGGCTTAACGGCAGGGAATCCAAACAATTACACTACTAAACACCCTGTATCTATTTCACCCGTTTAAGCCGACGCCCGACCTTACGCACTGCCGCCTTCCATAATCACAACAGCCTACAGCCCTCACACTTAATCCTATCCCACGATATTTTACTCGCATTCACCAGCCACAACAAAGCGGCCACTTCAAGCTAAAGGGTCACGGCCTCCATTATCCTGCTTATCCTTTTGGTGTGCAAAATTTCTGCTCCAAAATTGTTCTCATAATTCCTGGTTTTGAAATCTTTAATGTCATCGATGACATCGATGCTTCCTCCATTAAGTTTAAAAGCGAACAATATTTCTAATTCATCATTAATTGATCAGGTTTGCAAGCCTAATATGGTTCAGCACATTGCCTCGTGACTGTAGCTTCAATGCGTGTTTCCTGGTTGCAGCTTTTCCTAAACTCAAAAAATCTAGAAAGACATGCGAATTACCCATGGTATTTCCTAACCTTCTGGCAAGACACTACATACCACTTGAGACCAGAAGGGAAACAAAAGATAGTGTATAGCAGAGAAAGAGGGGATTCCAAGTGGACAAACTCAAGAACCTAAGCACATCCCAATAGAATTTAAGTAATCTGATTAGATCTTTCTCCACCCTGAACACAAATACAATTAGCACTCAGTTGACGCAACCACCGAAGACACGTTCTAAGACGCGATCGACTCTCACAGCTGATAATTAACGCTACCAGTACCCAAGAAGATCAGATAATTTCTGCAACTCGTACAGCTTCTGAAGCTACCTGTCTTTGGTCTTGCATCATTGGAGACGCAGCATTAACTCTGCTTTGCTATTACGGTGGAAACTATTACCTGGTACAAGCATAAAGCATGTAATTCTGATCTTCAGCAGCTGCTGAATTAAGTCATTTTACAAAATGTACCAAGTTTGACTAAATGTCTTCAGTAGTTCTGCAGTAGTTCTACAGATCTAACATTATTGACAGTTAATGTAATAACTACTGGGTCTTCCTACTACTTCCATCAACAAATTATGGTGGATCAGAAAATTTGTCTGAGAGATAAGAAAAACAAAAAAGGGCTTCCACAACATAACTTGAGTCTTCAGAGTGTAACCCCATTTGCTCTTGAAGAAGCATTTTAGTCTGCCATAAAAACACTTCAACCGGCGTTAAATCAACATGAGGGTCGATAGTCTAGGAACAGTGCATCGAACACTTGACATAACTATCTTAAGTAAGGTTTTGAAACAACACTCACCTGCTTCGTAACTGAATCGATTAGTCTTACATAAATATCTTGCTCTTGTCGTATTCCTGAAAAACATAAGATATCACAATTACAATCCTTGTTGCAGATATTGAGTCCAAATCCACTTGCTAAACTTATCTTAAGTAAGGTTTTGAAACAACACTCACCTGCTTCGTAACTGAATCGATTAGTCTTACATAAATATCTTGCTCTTGTCGTATTCCTGAAAAACATAAGATACCACAATTACAATCCTTGTTGCAGATATTGAGTCCAAATCCACTTGCTTCAAAGACTTGTTGATCGACAGTTACATCAAGCTTGAAAAATTACACAATTTTACAGAATATGCTGGTGATTTTACAAGCTTTTCCCAATTTTCTATCAGAATTACTTACCATTTGCATATAGTAACTGAAGTCTGTACTGGATCCCATTATTAGTCTTCTGTCCATCAGCCTCCTTGAACAAAGGGTAATTACTTAATTTTTCATTATCTGAACATAACAAGGCTTGTAAAATGAACTAAAACCTCGATATACACTAAATTAACTCACTTCAACATAAATTAAATAGCATTCACAGCAGTTCAAAAACTCCACAATTGTTAACTGACACTAAAAACTCCTGTTGAAATCCTTTAGTTTTCTAGTCAACATTTTCTACTCATGCTCACATACGTAAGGGCACATGAGTCTGTTCAACGTAACTGCAATTTCTAGCTTCACCCCATCCTGCCACAGATGGCGCCAGGAGAGCACTGTAAACAAGCCGCCTCGCAAGAATCTACTCATGTACATACTCACAGCTCCAGTCCTTTCACTTTCATTGAAACGAAAGTGAAAGGATTGTGCGGCTGATTTTCATTGTCTTAAGCGTTAATTACACTGTCTTGAGCTGATTATGCTAATTCATCCACATGATGCATCCACGTAAAATCAAATCCCATGCCTCCTGCAGCGATCCCCTATAATTCGGTTCTTATACTTGAGTCAGCGCAGTATGGGACAACATTACAGACTGCAGGAGGGGGTTGACTGATTGGCTCCCAATATAAAGTTAATCACATTATTCTACCCACTTGACTTAATCTTCCCAAATTACCTCATGTCGTCAGCTACTTTTTCCTAAGCGTAAAATTCTATCAAGTCTTTCCCCATTTCTTCCACTAAGTTTCCTCAACATTTTGACAGGATCCCTACGAGAATTTGAACGACTACGCGCATTGTGCGGGGTACACCTAATTCACATTGCTGCATCTCCCTAATCATTACAACTATTCGTAAGATTTTTGTAACAGGTCGGCTATCACCTACCCAATTTAAAAACTCAAGCATGTAGGCAATTTTATCTGGGAATTGAAATGATCTTACCTGGTCTTTCTCAATGAATCCGATAAAGACAGTCCGTTCGATTTCTACCGGCTGCCCCGCTCTGTCGTACAGGGCTATGACGAAATGAAAAAAGTTACTCTTACGAAGGTTTGAGGGAGGCTGCTTTTCAAAATGTGCTCGTCCAACGCCCAAGCTAGAAAGCACAAAGAATTGAACTTGTTAACTGTGAATCTGGCCGTTGTAAACTTACTTCCAAAAGATTCAACTTCAAAGTATTTTGGCAGTTTACGATTCCCTGTAACTGTTGTTAGCCGAAACCAGTAACAGCTCGAAAGCTGCGAATGTTTCGAATGAAATGATGCAATTCATCAATTCCGTGCTGACTATCTTCCTGAGTCATTAGTAATTTTTCTAATGTCACTATACTTTACCTTCTGCAAACTTTTATTCACCGTTGCCTCATTAAGCTAAACGGAACTGGATTTTGTTGGTATGCTATTAGTGCTTATCCTACAGCCCGTTTTAACATCTCCTTCTTCGTGTTCACACACCTTACCCTGTCTTCACTAACGGCTGGAACTGTAAATACATTTGTTGTGTGTCTCAATGCATTTACGTCTTTGTTGATTCATTTGCTTCACTCCTCCCTGGCCGAACAATTATTCCCCAGATTCCCATTATGAAAAAACATGCTCCCCAGAAATTACACGGCGGAGAATTGGCCACATCCTTAAGTATCTTATCCAATCTCGCTTATTTTTCTCTTCGTTTTCACCGCCACTTCCTCCTAAAACGGGAGTAATTTCTCACACGAGAAACTATAATCATCATCTTTTATCCGCCTCGCGTAGTGTAATTTGGCTGGCAAAGCAATTGCCAGAGCCAACTACCAGTCAGCTACTTCTCTGACCCATCAAATCCGCTGTCATCGCATCTATCCTCAGATCTTTCCCCAAACGCTAATAAATTACCGACCAGCACCACCTTTTAATTGCTCCAGATCACATTAAAGTGACCAGCCTTCCGTTGGGCTCCATCCCAAGCCGCAATTACAAAAGTATCTTTGTCTTATTTCCATGTTTTCTTCTCTCCAGTGTAAGTTCATGTCCTAAATCAAGTTGGATTTCTTCCGTTTGCCCTTTTCTTTAAAACGCAGTTCCTATTCAGAGAATTTTCATTCCAACGTACCAATTAAATCGCCTATTTTAATGGCTTTCCGAGCAAATTTACATTTTCATAGCTTAAAAATTCCCAGTTTCCCTAACCAGTCCCACAAATAGCATTCTTAGCTCGTTGCTTTTATCCAAATAACTGTTTTTTGTCATCAATAAGCGCTATAATACCATGCCTTCTCCAAGTTATGCTCCTGGGTTTGTAACAGCATGCCCCGTCATATGCCATACTAACATTCGGACACAGGGGTAACGTAACGTTACTTGTCCGGCTCATCTTACCCCACGATAGCTAATTATGCCATTTTTTGTAATTCGATTCCCAGTTTTTTTATAGACTTCATTCAACTTACTTGGATTGGTCGACAATACTAGGTTGCATCCATGGCCTCGGGGCAAGTTGTGAAGACAGAGGTTCTTCTTTGAGACTAGGACCTCGTGGCTGATGGCCGCTGAGGTCCTGGTGAAGCCCGAACATCATCATGATGCGGTTTGTTTTTGGCTATTCTGGTTCTTGTACGGGTTCTCTAAGCGTGTTTACCACGTGGCCGGAGAAAACAAGAGGAACAAGAGCATGTGTTACCTCCTGTAACACGCTGAAGAAGAGCGGAGAAAGTCTTCCGAAAGAGCGGAAGAGAAGTCGCGGGAGAAAGCGGGAACTGGGGCAGATGAGATGCTCACTGGATGTTTCGGTAATATTTGATTGTGTCTTCTTTTATGGATACATGCGTTTGGGCCTGTTACAGGTATACAAATTTTGATTTCTTCAGTTTTTCGTCCTTTTTCAAGCTTACATTTCAGACTGGATTTTAAAAACGGTTGAAGCAAAAATTTTCTTGATTCTATTCTTTTAAGCTTGTGCTTCAGATCGCAAAATTCTCAGTCCTTATTTTCTCCTTCAGTTGCACTTGATAGTCCCTTGGTGAATATTTTCAATAAGAGAATTCGACACTCGCCTTTTTCAAGGACACGGAAGAACACGTTGGTTCCGGGTACAGTTAGCGTGAGAAAATGAGAATTTAAAATTCATAAGACTTATCCGCTCCTTGCTGTACAATTCCTCCCTCGTCGGTGCTAGGAAGAAGGAATGAATTATTTGTCCAAATCGACACGTAGTTCACAACGAATTCACAACACTCGTAGCTTTGAACTGCAGTTCCGGCTTGGAGAATCCCCCATAAATAAATGTATGAAGGTGAGTAGGACTGTGCACTTTGACGGCAAATGAGTTCCAAGACACGTGCACTTATAATAATTTGAGTGTTGTGCTTGATCTTGTTGTTATTGGCCGAGACGTGTGTAGTTGCTTCCTGGGGAATACTTGTTGATGGCTGCTGTTGTTCTGTGCCACTTGATAAATTTTTCCTGGTTGTTGCGTATCCTGTTCTGTTAAAAGGTTCCTCTGTTGCCGATAGATATGAATTTAATATTCACACAAGTTTTTTTTGGATTGAGCGGGCAGTTTTCCCGGACAATTTTACTAGTGGGTTTGGGAATATAAAAAATTTCTGTTGGGAATTTTTCGAATTTGTGTGCACGTGGTAAAAAATGCACCGGAGGAAAGAGATGAAGAAAGTCGGTTGGAGAAAGCTGGCGTTGTTGCAAGTGGGAATCCGTGTGGCAATGTGTGTTGTGTGAAATTTTCATAGGAGAGTCCCTGTAGGCTTTTATTCTCTCTGGTGACTGGGAAAAACACTGAGAAAATCTCGCTTGGGGTTTCTCGGTTTAGCCAAACCGCCTCTTCACCCCGCCTCCGAAAAAGTCTGGAAACTCTCTCTCCAAACTCCCCTTTCTCTACTGCATCTCCCCCGTAGATTCCCACTTGGAAAACATTGAAACATCACACACACACACACACCCCGATCTCTCAACAGCCTCCTGCACACAACACGGATTTACCACCGAACTCGCCGAGTTTGTACACTTGCTCCAACAGTCCCTCGGTCGTCCAACATCCGGCTATCTTTACTCGAGTTGCCTGCCGCCAACCTGCTAACTCCGTAGCCAAACGTGCACTTAACGCAAACTGAATAGCTAGAGATTCAACACAGGAACGGAAGGGAACACAGCGACTCTCCCACTAAACTAAACAGCTTCCCGTTAGGACCGTCCTATCAACGGACCGCTATCCAATCCTGCAGTACGGTGTCCTCTGCTGCTGTGATTCCTTTCAGAGTTTTCAACATCGGACTTTTCCTGCCTTTAGCAGTTTGAGTGTGAGGAAGAAGCTTTTGGAATTTTCAACCATTGTGTACGACAATACAAACGGTGCAGAGTTTACTGTAAAAGGTGACCACGTCCTCCCGGGTCCTGCCGGGGTGCCGAACCTGACCTCCTTCTTATTGTGGGATGGATGGCTCGGTGGTACTCAAGACGCGAGGGATGGGGAGGAACTACCCCCTCAGCTACTGGGAGTTAACCTGCTTTCAAAGTGGAGTGGTGCCGGTGTAACCCCCGAAGGACCAGGGGGTCAAATCCCAAGTACGCGATTACATCTTTAGTGTATTATCCCTGGGAAATTCATAAATTATAGGCTTGCAAGCATGGGGCAACAAACTTTGAAGGAGTGCAAAGCTACTGAGGAGTCATTTTTGCAGGATTTGACACCCATTGACCATTGTTTTTACAGTGTTAGGTAATTTGGAGCAGATCCTGTTTTCGATCCCAATTAATCTAATCTAGTCTTAGTTCTTTTTTAAAATTTCGAAATCCTGTAGTAAAAGTCGAACCAGGGTATTGCCAGTTATATCGCCAGTTGGCGATGCCAGTTGCTTCAATAAAGGATCGGATTTAATTTTTCAGGAGAATTATCGCCTCTTAATTGCTTTTCACCTGGCGAGAGGCTGTGATTGAAAACAAGTCCCGGAGTGTATACCAGGAGGGTGTTGCTTCGGCAGTGGAACTAACTCAAAAGCTCAGCCCGCCCGCTGTGCGACTATGCATTAACGAACGGTTAGGCTACGGCCGATATTGTACCTGGCTCACCTGAGCAAGGAGCTTAAGACGAGAGGTGGAATTACACACCCCCATAAAAAGTAATTTTCCGCGTGAATGCCTCTCAACCATAGGTTGAAACCGTAAGGTTCTGTTTTTTTTCGTAGGCACAGGCACAAAAAAAGAAAAGGCGGAGCGCTGTAAGTTTGGTCGACCCAATTCCTTTATAGTAGGAATTGAGCTCAGTTCTTATTTGTGTAACTTATGAGGGGTTGTTATGATTGAGCTTAAAAAGTCTATTTTGGTGATTTTATGCTCTATTTTCACGTCAAATTCCAGTTTTAGTTGTTCTGTCAGTATGCCACTTCCACTAATCAGTTTAATGGTGGATCATACAGTCGGCTCTAAGCGTAGATTTATGCGGAATAGATAAAAAAATTAAAGTCATGGTTGAAAAATGTAGTTGTAATACGACTGAGCTTTCGAGATGAGAAAATTCAGTGAAAGCGTGTGAAACTCAAGTGGTTATTCCATCATTTAGGAAAGCTTCCAGTTTGGCTATATAAACTATTTTGGTAGGTACTGAAGTTCAAAAGTTGATAGTTGACAAGGTTATTTCGTAGTTCTTTATATAGTGCTGTATCTTGAAAATTCATAATAAGGTGAGACTCTGAATTGTTGGATTGACTTTGGCCATGGAGGTACTTACTACGGAAGCGTGAGAAATTGTCACAGGCTTTATTTGCCAGCATTCTTTCGTGTGATCATTCCCTGAATTCCAAGACATGACATGGCTCCTCCTTGGACAACCTTGATTGTATTGAAATGTCATTTATTTAGTCTTTACAGGGGATACGATCGTGAGGAATACTGTCTTGAGAGGACTGGGTAACGCATTCATACCGTTGAAGATTCGTCCATCTTTTGAAAAGTCAATTAAGAGAAGACTAACACGATGATCCAGGCTATACGCAGGAACGTCTTATTTGCTGTCGCTGTCATATGTACATGCTTTCAAATCTAAAAATAGCCTGGATCTTAAAGACATGGAACGGAAATATACTTCCCACAGTTCATCCTCATCTCTCTCAGAGCCATGTTCATAATTTTTCTCATCGTGACAAAAGTACAAGGAAGACAGAATCAGTTCGAGTAGAGAGAAGTCCTCATACCTTTATGTCCTTTATTAAGGCACACATGCACATGTGTGTGGTTATGGCTTGACTAGAAAAGTTGAATTTTGAACGGTTTGTCAAAACAGTAGAATTGAAAAGAATTCAGAGACGGTTTTCTCTCTCCTTCCCTCCCGTGACTCTTATGTAGATGAATCTTACGAAGGTAAGACTGCAAGCATGAGGAATCACAACGATTTAGTCCCATTCTTCAAGAAGGACATGTGACCTCCCACTTGTGAACACACATGCTTGTGTCCTCTTGAATGTGTAATCGATCTATGGTTCTTATTTGTACTAATGTTACTAATCCCTGAGATGATTTACAACCTAGTGTCACAGCTTAACACCCTACCTGTAATTAAGTAGAGCGGCCCACCTTGGAGTCATGTGTGAGATTGAGGGTAGTTGCTTAGAGTTGTGCTTCGTGTTTTGAGATGTGAGTGAGGATTGTCACAAGTGTGGTAAACATTTAGAACCTGAAAAATTCAACGCATGACGAGCGTGAACAATTAAGTTTAATTTTTCATCTTCCTTCATTAAAAATGTCACGTTTTGGCAGTCATGACAATACAGGCAAAAGTAATTTTCAATGATGCATGACTTTCAATCTCATCGAATTGTAAATATGTGATCTGTGGCTTGGCATTACCTCAACTTCGTTGAGTTCGCTGGAATATGTGTTGTTGTTGATTTTTAAGGAAGATTATGGAACACAATGCCGATTTATTTAAATATATTGTAGTTGGCCTGGACTTTGCTAGGTTACTTGAACTTGTCGGCATACGTGATTCCAAGGCGAAGTGTCTCGTGTGCCCCACTGTATTATTTGGAGCAGGAATGCCGGTGATTTGGTTCATTTTGCCAAAACCCTCCCGTTATCCTTCCGTAGTTGCAAACAAAGGACCCTGGAGAGCCTATGCCGACCCTTAATGAAGTCCTCCGTGAGCTTGGAAAAGCATTTTAGGGCACGCAAATATGTTTGTTTAAGTTGAAAAAGAAAGAAGGGGTTGATGATGCAAGGTTCTTGTCTCATTTTCATCTGGTGATCCGATCTGGAAATCACACTTTTCCCCCTACCTCTCCTCCCAATGGGACCAGAGCTGCCATCCAACTGAGACCGGGAGGAATTCCTAGAGGAATCGGTGAAAATTCTAATCCGCCCCTTAGAGAATACCACGCAAACGCAAACTTTTCCTGCGAAATTCATAACCGGCGAAAACGTGAGCACTTACGACGTAGCTCAATCATGCTACAATTGGAACGCTGGAATGCCGTTATTTGGGTTTCGGAGAGAGTAATCTATTAAATTTATTAATTGTAGTATCATGCTTATTGCCGTAATGGGAGTACACCTTGCACATCAAATTACTATGACGTCATGAATATTTTTATCAGGTTTTACTGTAGAGGTCATGCAGCTACTGCAATTTACAAATTATCGAAGGTAACAGTTATACATTCAAGAAACTGCGACCACGTAAAGCATGATGAACTTGCAAAGCATCTGAGAAAGCTGGAGTCATCCCATTGTTTTCAATCAAAGTCGTCATCTATCATTATTACACTCGTTAATCGCAAATCACGAGAATGAGAGAACCCACGTATTAGGGACAGGAAGACCTGGGATGAGTACATGGATTCGTTCTCTCAACTCCCCCTCCCTCCTATTTCAACGTTATCCATCTTTCCAGAAAACTACATGTTGGTTGGTCCACGACAAATTCACAGTTTCACATGTGACGTGGCTCATCAAAAAAACGTTATCTCCAACGTTACATAAATGAGCAGCACAAGCACATCAACGGCTTTAGATCGCCATATTCAGGTTACGGGATTAACAAAACTTTCTTATCTGACGTATCTCAGCAAGTTTTAGGCAAGAAAAATGTCATGTTTACACCCTGTAAAAGCAATGTGAGACAAAAGATCCGGAATAAACTCTAAAAAGTCGTGTGCAATGCGAGGCACCGAGCTGTCGCATTGCACCTCGTAAAATTTTCATCATTGAACTGTTTTGTTGACAGAAAGCTTTGTGTGTTTTTTATCCAGCATACAAAACAAACATCATCTTTTGTCCAAAACCTGAGTGATGATTACCAAATCATGATCTCGAACACCGATAAGTTTGTTGAGCCATTTCCCATGCACTTTCATTTGAATTTCCCAATGTGACAACCTTAGGAACTTTTGCCCTGGTATTGTCCTTACTTACGTATTCAGTAGCCTAACTGTACTTTCACTGTAGACTTTGGGTGCTCATCCCCCACCCTGTACAGCACCCAAGGATAAGGACACATTTACAGATACGGGGTGAGATAAGGGGTCGGGTGCTGCGCCACATGCTGTCAAGGCACAAGCTCCGGTGGATGAAAGCCTTTGGTCCAGAATACCGAGCCGGTGATGAGATAACTGATATCAATTCATTTAACAACTCTTTCATTGCACTTGAAAAAGGGAAAGTAGTTTAGATTAGATTACTATTGGGTACACATCGGGGCATGAGCTCCTGGGTAACGCGTCCTGGAGTGTGCCTTTGTTTGCATTTTTTACGGCACGAGCCAAAGTGGGTGAAATCCGCCCTAGCTTCATCGATTACGATCTTTTATGCCATTTGCCACAGGTTTGAAGCCATTGTCCCTTCACAACCTTTGTTTTCTCCTAGTATTTCCGTCCTAGTGGCTTAACAGACTGCTCCTTTTAAACCAGGAAACCACACAGGCCAAAATACGGTGATTGAAGAGCGCCTTAACTAAATGGGATCAATGAGTACATGGACCTTGTCAGTAGTGAACAGGAAGCCGAATCCACTAAAACGCTTTGCTAGTTCCATGCCTATGGAAGGAGAACACAGGGAGGCGACTTGGTTTCCATAGCAACAATTGCGAAAACTAGGTGAAAGAGCCTAATTATAGTTGTAAAACAAGCATAAAATTCTGCACCCAACACGTAAGTTGCCCCAACTAGTGCGTACTGGGCGCGTGCAAAAAAGTACAGGTGGGGTTGGTAACAGAGCCCCTGCGGGAGGGGTGCGTTCTGCTATGCTCAAACCCCGCTGGGCCTCGTGCTGCGGCCGCGTGGCGGAACATTTGTTGCTAATTGGATCGCGTGAAAGCTCTACCCCTCCTGATCACAAGGACGGGCAGTTTGACAAGGCACGTGCCTCTGTATAAAGCTGTGTTATTCCTCCTTTCCGCACATTCATTTTGTGAATTTTTTCATTCATCAAGTGCTTACTGAGACGTGAATGATCATTTTTCAAAATCCTGGTAAATATTAGCGGAAACGGGCTACTTGCTCCACTGTCCGGGTGAATGTAAGGCAGGCTGATAAAAAACGATACTTGAGTACCTCTTTGTGAAAAGTATTTATTAATTGCTTTTCAATTGTGTTCCCACACTGCGGCGGCTAAGACCAGGGCCTTAAGGGCACTGTGAGAAACATGTATTTGATGAAGAAGGAACAAGCCCTTTGATCAAACGGCTGATACGAAACTATATTTAAGCATAACTTCGGCTTCATATCCACCACTTCCTTATTGATTTGAAGTACTTTTGTATTAAGTTCGTAACAATAAAAAAAACTCCAGGTTTCTGTATTCATCAGAGCAAGAGCTAATGTATAAGGAAATCTCATGTCGAAAAAGCCTTGGTGACGTAAATCCACATGGTTAGAATGACACCAGCCCTACTTCAAACACATTAGACAGTATATCATGCCCCTTCAAATAATCTACAGTAACTGCAATAGAAAATGTATCTTTATAGTGGCAGTGGCAATAGCTTTTGTTGTTGAGGATAGAAAGCCCTGTGTCTTTTGCCAGGCTTTGCGTTTTCCAAGTACAGAACATTTGGCCCTGTACTAAAAACACTTCGGAGGGAGAGAATTTCAGGTCCATATTTTCTACTTGCAGGACGAGTTTTCTCCGTCGTTGGACGTGACTATAAATAAAATTGGGAAAATTCGCAATATCTTTTTGATTCTCGGGAGATTTCACTCCATTCTCGTAGTGTGACACTGACAATAATTTTTACTTCGAACTGCTCTTCCACTTTCATCCATTCTTACTGCATCTCTAGTCACTCTCATCTCTCTTTTGTTCTCTCTATTGCTCTCTTTCTCTCTTTTAGATTCGATCCTACCCCCAACCTTAATGCTGTAAACCATACGAAACATTCACTGAGTACATGCATACACTCATGTACATAATGCCCAGGCCGAAACCAAAACCAGACGGTGACTTAACCGGAATTATTGCTTGTCCTTAGGATTTCGGACTTAAACATGTAGGTACTTTGATCTCGTAGTTAGAAGGAACCAACAGTAGGAACCAGTGGCATAAACCAGTGGTAAAAGTCCGCATAGAAGCGCAAATCCGCCTTGTTTACAAACACTGGCAGTATTAAGGCTCCTTTTGGTACCCATCAAGAAGGGATGATCCCTTTGACGAATCCCTTACTCATGTTTTGTGAATAGGATCGCATTATTACCCCCTCGGTACACAACATGCATTGATTCATAAGCCGTGGCCTTGCCTTGACTGTAGTCGAATTGGAAAATGCATTTGACTACACACTCGAACGGAGGACGAGCATATGTGAAAATGTGACTGGATAAATACTCTTTGTGCCCTACCAGAACCAGTTTCCAGGACAGATTCCAACAACACTATGTCTTTCTCCAGGCATGAATTTTAATTCACTCTAAATTCAAGTCAAGGGTTGCTCGGTCGTTTTTCTTCTTTAGTATTTTTCAACCCTTGAGCTTCCAACGAAGGTGATTTACAGGCCTGTACTTTCATGGATGTGAAAGCAAGTTTCTCTCAGGCAAGAATTACCTCGGTCAAAGGTTAGAAAATTGTTTGTCTACTTTTCAGTTCCTCAAAAAGCTACAGCTGTTTAAATCTGGAAGTTGGTAACGAATACATGGAATAGGAGGCTGGAACCATTCAGGACTTGAGTCAAGAATATCAGGATCAGGCCAGGAGTCAGGAGAAAGATTGAGTAAAGTAATTTTTGCCCGTTTGACAGAAGCCATTATTCTTGGCCGAACGCAGTTACGAGATTTATAGCTTCCTTGTTTGTTCCTCCATCAGTTGAGCAAGGGCTCATCCATTATTTTTCCGGGTGCAAATTAAAATTAACCCAAGTTTTCCTTGGAATATTTTCATGGCCGATCCCAGTGCTGTACACAGACCAGAGAAAAGTTCATAGGAGTTCAACGTTGTAAATCAACATGTAGAACTTCCTTCAACAGTTGAGAGTTTTAGCTCGTGGGTTAAAATATGCATATGTACAATTGGCATGGTCAGGTGAATGTTCCAGACGATGACTTAACGCTTCGGTCACGTTATGATAACGAATGCGAATGGCGGGACGGATTCATACTTCTCATTCAAATCCATGTTTAGCATGTGTCACAGTTTGAACCACTTGCTAAAATTAGCCAGTACTAATCAAATGATTATTTTGACTATCCCCAAGGAATTTCGGCTAACTCAACCTCCCCAATAAATCCGACAGGGCGGTTAATCAAGAAGTAGTCAAGCTGCAGTTATATGGCTGTGTCTAAGAAAAAAAATTGGTTATTCCTATGCTTGATTAATTCAAACAATGGTTTCTATGCATACGTGTCAGTGCAATAGTTTCCACTGTACTCATTCTGGTTCCTTGAAAGCTTGGTGGAGCAGAGCAGATATACCACCAGATACTAATTTCGGCCCACCCTCGACGAAAGCAAAAAGCGTGCAATGAAGAGTAAATCAGTGCGATGGGGAAAGTTGAGCGTTGAAGTGAACTGGAAAGAAGCGGGTAAAACAGGGTAGGAGAGATGAGCATGGCAGTGATAATGGATGAGAGGTAATAATTTTCGTCACGTATTTCCACCGTATTCCCAAGTCATGACTAGCAAATTCCATATTTTTCACGGCAATAAATCACGGAACTGTACAGCCAAACTCACGTACGTTCTTCACTTGAGGTTGAGGGGAAAGTCATAGGAGGTCATGTGACACGATAGTATTTTAGTATTAGGTGGTGGTATGACGCCCCACAGTGGCTCTTTAGACTTCTTGTACTTGCTGTGTATGAGTTTATAGTTTTTGGTGGTTGAGGGTAAGGCGTGTCGGAATTTATGCTTCACGCTTGATTAAGTTTCATTTTTCACTTTAGCCTCTTCACTTTCTCCACTTTCATGGAGCAGATACTCTGAACAGCTACCCTGAGCGGTTACCCTAACCATTGCGTCTTTCCCACCTTCCTCCAGCTTTACGTATCTTAATTACAGGTGATCGCAGGGTCTTGAATGTAATCACACGTTACAATGATAGAGAATGAAAAGGTGGGGACAGCTCAATGAGTGATGAGGAGAAGAACGTTAGTGGCTCCCTCTACTTGCTAGCCACTCCGGTCTAACAGATTACTCTAGTCTGCTGTCGTGAATAATAAAGGTAAATTGTGATAAATCGAAGTGGATTGAGAAAAGATGATAAATAGTTGAACGGAGCTGATGCTTGGCACTCGGCCGGAATTGCAAAAACATTAGAAACACATTAGGAAAGTTTTTTTCTCCAAACCCCATGCATCTTTTGGAAATCCATGTGGGATTCACATGGATTTAGAATTTCAATTTCCTTGTTACTCTCTAGTTCACTTTGTGGTGGTATTTCCGCCTCCGACTGTTACCACCACCACTTCCAGCTTGTTTTTCCCACCAACTTTGGTTAGATTTTGATAGATTTCCCTTGTTTTCATTTCAGTGGACCTCGTTACGTATGGATGACCGGCGGAATACTGAAGAGGGATCAGGTCCTTGGATTTCCTTCAATCATTTGTACCCTTCGTAAGTTGGGCAGCCCACGCCACCGTCTTTTGTGACTTACAAGATTTTGTTTAACTTTCCGAATTGGAGATAAAAGCGGATGTCATTCACTGACCGGCTCTGGTAAGAGAAATTGGCAAAACTTGCATCATTTCTCTCTGTTGGACATGAATAATGTTCCTCGTCGACCTTTATTTTAGTCATGGAGTCGTATATATTTCATCTCCAGTCCTGTGCACGCCTCCGTCTGTCCTTGGAGTATTCCAAGGGTCAGTTTCCCAAGAGGGATGAAAATACTTTTAACCCTCTACAACCCGCTGCTATGATTTTTTGATGTGGGGAGCGAATTCCTTTTCCCAGGGCTTTTTATCCCCGTAGCTCATATCCAGGGCTGGCGGTTGTACAAATTACGGGCTGGATTCTCTTTGGCCGGGTCATTTTTATCCAGCGGATAATTCCTCCGGTTTGAGTCTTGGACACGATAGCCAATGAAGTGGGAGATCATCGACAACTCTGGTATGCTGCTGTGTCATGCTGCTTTTTCTATAGTCGGGGAAAGTCACAATAGTAATCAAGGAAATTTTCGAGAGATTCTGCAAAAACCGGATTTCTGAATCCAGCAGTGAAAAAGTAAAAGCAAGAGGAGGAAAAGGTACAGGTGATCTAATCTTCCTTCACTTGAATAAAAAACAATGGAGAATAAGAAAAAAACAGGAGAAAATCTTGTATTGCTTTTTAGTCTTGTCAAGTAAGGAGTTATATAAAAGCGGTTGTTGTAAATCCATAGGAGAATGTACTACTAACATTGCTGCTTTTTCGCTTAGCTCGTGTTCATGAAATATTGAATAACTCCCGGATGAGAAAAGTTTATTGTTTTCCTTCCCCAATTTTTTGTACCCAAGTTTCCCTACTTGGAGGTCCTGGTTCATGGACTTGGAATGCTACCTTTTCTGGTTCTTCAAGGTTTCTTTTTTCTACCTTGTTGTTTCTGATGTTTTCTTTTTGATTGATTCAAGATTCGTGCAGCAGAGTCTCGTACAACACACAATGTGAAAAGATGTCAGGGTTCAAAGACGTGTTAAAAATTTTGCCAAATAGGGATGTTCCGGTTCACTATAGTTTTATCGACAAGAAAATCGATTAGGAGTACTCAATCGAAAAATTAACCTCGACTGTTGTAACTACCATGTCTTTGCAAAACAGGGTCACTCATCATTGAATATTACAAGCCCAAGAAGAAATTCAATCCTTCTGAATGTAAAGACCGTGTCACCGATCTCCTAATGATTTTTGGTGCTAGCTTTTTCAAGTTTAGGACACTCAGCCTCCAAAACTCCACTTGGATTAGTTAGATCGAGCTTTTACTCCGGTTTTATTCGCCGTGGTGGTAAAAGACTAATGCAGCCCTAACGAGTTTTATAACTTGGGATAAAGAATAGCAAGTACGTCTTAGAAATGCTAAACAAGTTAAACAAGGTTTACTACTTTGGAAAACAACCACTGAGCAGCGACTTTCACTCCGAACTGCATTAGGTCGACTCGGTAGTAACTCTCCCCTAAAAATTTGAGCTAGAAATACAGTACACTGTTACGATACAACAGTTCTCGTGTAAGCCGGCCTGCTCCTCATTAATTATTTCCAGGGGTCGCAATTTAAGGAAGGAAAGCATGAAAAAAATATGCAGAGCCTTCATACAAATAGACTCATGTATATAATTAATTTTGTTC
>VRMD01001503.1:0-16737 GCA_009872375.1 Sminthurides bifidus
CGTTCGTACTGGTGCAGTGACACAACTCACAGTGGACTCTCTGAGAATTTCCATGTCGGCAGTGAGAGATTAGTATTTGGCCTGTGATGCGATGCAACCCGCTCAGATTCTGCAGGTACTCTAAAATAGGAAAGCTGGTCATGGTATTATGCCGTGCTTGACATAAGAGGATGAAAGTTCGCACCGAAATCCGATACGGGCGGCAGAAATTGCATTATAACTTGGCGCACTACCACATGTATGAGAAGCAGGCTCGAGGAATTCGCCATGCCACTGTAATTCACAGCCGCATATCTTTTTCAAATTGCCCTTCCTTGTTGGCATCTGCACAAGTTACTTCATGCGACCAACCCTCGGCTAAAGTCCATCCGTAAGCCTGCGTCCATAATTTATTTCTGCATGCACAAAAGATAGGAGATGTGGCTTGCATCCAGGGATGTTGCGACATTCTCTCACACTTGGAATTTCCTCCTTCATTTCAACCAACTCTGACTCAAAATCTCACGTCGTCGTCGTCATTGTGGTTTTTCGCAGTTCTGCTAAGTTAATCAAGGATGTTGTAACACGACTACGTGTTACTTCTCTTTACTACTGGAACTGCAACTTTTCCGAAGAACGTCAAGTGCATCACATTGTGCATCACCAAACTATGTCACTTGGATTAGAGCTGCACGTAACAGTCCCTGATTCCTAAAAAGTCGCTTCTCTCAACTGTTGACCTTGGCGACTAGGCTTCTGAGTTTTTGCAAAGCTGCCATTGCTTCGCCGTGACAAAATAGAATACAGGAGGACACCCAGAGGAACCTTGTTTTTCTAGTAATTATTCGTCCCTCTGTCCTTTTAATTATGTTGACAATCTATTTACTCGTAAGTGAGCACAAGGTAGGGCGCAGAGGTAGAAATTCAACAGTTTTCAAGCAAAGGTCGTGAGAACCACTGCAAAATTGTATATCGCTGTCACAAAGTGCTCCACTCCTCCCGGTGCTAAACATGTACCAAAAACATGTATTCGTGAGCAGTACTTGAAACTTCAAACAAACCAGAAATGCAATTAAGTATTGCACCACAGCTGCTCCCCCCAAGAAATTGCGAGCGAGGAAGCGAAAACGGACTCGCAAAATCATTTCCAACGCAACGTAGCATGCAAATTTTAAAAGGAAAAGTGTTGCGAGCGTGTTTTATGGGGCAAAGGAAAAACTTGAGAGTTCGCAAGCCAAGTGTTAAGAAAATTTGCCTTGGTATTTTATCAGCCAAATTTTTGTAACTTGTCCAACATGTCCCACGCAATTAATTTCGCCATCACGTGCTTCCTGGCTCGATTTCTCCCGGTGTAAATAAGACTCCGGTTTAAAATAACAGAGCGGTTCTTTTTCCCACGTCTCAAGTCCGCACTGAACTCTAGTACAAGCGCTTCAATTCCCTTTTGACAAAGAAAGCTAAGTGACCCGGATTTAACTTTGTAGCTCTTGTGAATAACTCCCGCACAGCCATAAGTACCTGACTGTCACGACAGAAAGCAGGTACATTGAAGCATACATGCGTTGCATTCACTGGTGGAATCGCGATACAATAATTTCTCTCCAAGATGCATAAAGATTGATGGCCATGTCACGTGCATACGGGCCTTCTTGTTAGAAAACTGGTAGCGCACATATGGAAACTGGGCTTGTACATGCGTGCCCTATGGTAGTAACTAGTAACTCGTAATTAGAGGAATTGGCTCTGAAAGAAGTGGTTACGACTTGGAAGGAAAGGATGCAATCAAAGGCGAGTAAGGTCAGAGTTTATTCACGCAATTAATAAGCGACCCTGAAAATGAGCAGAGACAGGGCTGCATCACAGTCAAACCAAACTGACCAGTCTGTTGATTCTCAGTCCCAATCTCCTATGCTCTTCCACAGATCATGTGCCATCTGCCCATAATGATGATTTATATTGTCCACTTCTAATCTGTTGAGCAAAGATGCGCAAATCCGTGCAACTTGATAAACTCGTGTCGCTGGGCTCACACCATGGGTGATGTGTACTTTTGTACCGTCTGCCATTCCAGTTCGATTGACTACATGAGTGTGAAGTGATAAATTCAGTGGATCACTCGGCTAAATGACGATATGACATAGCCTGAATAATTATGATAGTCGAGGGACATAGACTTACTTCAGTCAGTGGGTTATTCCATAGTACTTTGAACGTAGATCAGGACCGACTTGGATGAGGCTTGTAATGGCAATTCTTTCACCTGGGAGGGCATCAAAAGGTCCCTACCACTCTAGATAATTATAGCAACTACTGACTCGACTCCCTTTTCATAAAACGGAGCGAAGAATGGCGATAAATCTGCACTAAAACCGAATCTAATCTACTTTATGGCACCAGTGTTGCAATCACAGAATGCTCGTATCTCGCCATGTCGGTAGATACTACCTTCCCCACGTCAGCTTTCATCACATGAGTTTAACTATCCAGTCTAATCTGCTCTTGAGTGCATGCAGCACTCCCATTCGCTGAAAACAAACAATCACACCTCCATGAAGAAAATTGCACTAGTAATTATCAATTAGCCTGCACAACACGAGTCTTTAAGTCGCAGAGACATGGAATGGGCCCAGAATTATGCAATACACAGCCAAAGTTTTTCTATACTAACCCAGTGACATATGACTAGAACCACATGGCGAATAGAAACTTTTAATGCTGATCGAAGTGCGAAAGGTGATATTTTCACACGAAATTTTAAATCTTGGATCATGCAGTCTTTTGTTTCAAGCATTTGCACTGCATTGTTATTACTTCATGGAAACGAGACCTTGAATTTAAATGATGAATGTACCACGAGCCAAGAATTTGCAGACATGTCGTCGAGATGTGACTCAAACTGTGGGTGGTGGATGATTGTGATAAGAAACGCCTAATGTGACCAATGTCCATTGGTTGGCTTGATCCAAGAAAGAAATTGTAGTTATGCATGATGTAATATTGCTGTGAGGAGTCGAGATGTGACTCAAACTGTGGGTGGTGGATGATTGTGATAAGAAACGCCTAATGTGACCAATGTCCATTGGTTGGCTTGATCCAAGAAAGAAATTGTAGTTATGCATGATGTAATGTTGCTGTGAGGTAATGATGACAGTGGTTGAGGAAAACGTTTCTTCCTTTTATTGCAGATGCACATTGAAATATCAATAGCTCTGAACTTTGTGATGTCACAACTGTACAATAAATTGCCCCGCCGACGCGTGAACCTCTTCGGGGAGGAGACTGGAGAAGGCTCTCAAGTCAAAGTTTGTCAACCACTGGTACCCTGACCGTCCCATGAAGGGCTCGGCTTACAGATGCATCAAAACTGGTCAACCCACTGACGCCGTCATTGCTCTCGCAGCCAGCGAGGCAAACGTTCCAATCGGTGACATTATTGAAAACCTGCCAGGGGAAATGAGCATTTGGATTGATCCTGGAGAGGTGAGTGGGGCCGAGCCTCTTGCTCAAGCTATTCCGCAATACTGTTATGACTACACTTTGCTGTTCGGCTGCACGGATATTAAATTTACCGAAGTGGAAAGTAGTATTAACGTTTATCACAACAAAGCACATCCTTGGCAAGAACCGAGCATTTCTCGGGGTATAGCAGCAACATACGGCAGTTGTGTTTCAGACTAGTCGTTTCATGGGCCGACCTAAAAGCCGGAGTGGTAATAAGGGATGGGCGAAATGGTGCAAGTGTGGAGGACAGAGCCGGAATTGTACGTACGAGCTAATAATTCCTCTGTCTCCTTTAGGTGAGCTACAGAATCGGAGAAAAGAGCAACATAAAGGTATTGTGGTCTGCGGACATGACACAGAACCCTGCCTGCCTCATTCAGTCCCATTTGAATGGGCTGAACGGAGGAAGTCCGATCGTGGCCAACGGTGGAAACGATGTGTCCCCAATGGCCCTTCTCCACAACAACATGATGATGATGGATGACTTGGCAGCTGACCGCGAGGTCAAATCTTTCAATCCGGACGCTCAAGTCTTCCAGCCCATCATTACTGCAGGGACTATGACGGGTACCACGAACATGTCCACCGTTTCCGTCGCGACGAACGGAGCACGGCTGACAAACGGCAACGTGATTGTCGGCACTCCGACAGGATCCGCCAACGGGGTTGTGAGCAGTGCCGACGTGCGAAGCAACAAAAGCGTCACTCCACCTTTTAATCCGAGTCCGAACTCCACAAGCCCTAACCATACTTTCAGCTTGTTTGGCTCGCCAAACATGTCCGGCCTTGGCTCGGGTGTTGTTGTTCCCGGCATAAAAGCTACTTCTGTTGGAAATGGATCTAACTTAATGACCACCGCTGCGTTTGCACAAACCAAGTTCGGTTCCACGAAGCTCAAAACGAGCTCCAAGCGAACACACCGAATGAGTCCCACCGAGTTCTCCAATTACATCAAACAACGAGCTCTTGCTCAACAGCAGGCTCAGCAACAACAACAACAGCAACATCAGCAAAGTAAGGCAAAAAGACCTGCAGTCAGACCACTCCCTGCCCGTTGCTCTTGACCCTAGTACTTTTCACCTTTTAGATTTTCAATTTTAGACAGGGATTTAACACTCTTGAAATCTTTTGCAGGTTTCTTAAATCATCATTTGACTAATCCCCACCTCCAGTCCTCACTCATTGTTGGTGGAGGCAGTTCAAACGGTAGTGGGGGGAATGGACAAATTCATCCGAATGTGATTGTTGGAAGTGGGAATGGGTCGGCGAACAACAACATGCTTTTGCAAAACAGTCTCCTGAGTCAGACCCGACCCAGGTCCATTTCACCGCCGGATTTCTTAATTAACTACGAGAAATACAACCCATTCGAGTCGACTCAGATCTGGTCCAACAACTTGAGCGGGGTCTCATCCAACCCATTTGTTGACACAAAAAAATAGTCTTCTCGACTTCGGAATCACTCAGCAGCAAGCTCAACAACAGCAGCAGCAGCAACTCGTCGCATAAGAAAAGAACTGTCTCTGCGAACGGTCGCTACAATCAACCCACAGCTACTTTCTCCACAACGCAACTCATTCGAAAGGAACTCCTTCTCAAATCCACTGTCAAAGACAACGGAACGGAAGTAACCTGGAAAAAATCCTCCGTTCACAAAATCCTTTGTATCTTTTGTAGTACGTAGCACCTGCTAACAGCTGGTTTACGCATCAGAATCAGAACCACTTAAAGTATGCATACGTATACACACACTGTTTATCTATGCATGTAAAACTTATGTATCTCTTCCTTTTTTATGGCTTTCCCACCCTCTAACCTTGAAACTTGAAGGAGAAAGTATATGTTTTCACTCTTTTTTCTACCACCAAACTCTCTCAAGGAGAAAAACTTGTTTGTCGCTCATTAATTTAACTAGGAAGGGAGAAAGAGAGAGAGAGAGAGAGAGTCTACAACACTTGCCTCACTTGCGTTAACGTAGTCCTCCTCACGTGCGTATTTGTTAATGTTTTTCGTACACAGCAGGGGTCATGAAATTTTTCTTTGAAATTATTCTTTTGAAGCAGTTCAAAAACCGTTGGCCAATTTCTATAGTATGCTTGTTAAAATGGACTCAAGGAAAACAGGACTTATTATTATGTAATAATGTAATTATATATTGTATATCCTCAAAGAGATCTCGAGGAAACAGAGTATTCGATTATACTTTTTTAATTTGTTTTTCTACATTGTACAATATCGGGAACGTGGAATTTCTAGACGTATTTAGATATTTGCATACTTATTATTATTGTACTGTTGTTGTTATGATGCCATGCCACACCGTAACTCTCGTTGTTACATCCATTCAATTTCCACATATATGCATACTTGATACGTCCGATCCCTTTTTATTCGTCGCACGTGCATCTTATTATGATTATTGCTATTGGTTTTGCAAATGTCCGCAATGATAATATTGATTACGTATATATATATATAGTCGCGAACGTATATATATTTGCTGAACGTTATCAAGACATGAGGAATCGTGTCCAATGCTCCTCCCTCATCTGTTATCGTACCGGCTCTTCAGATCCGTGGTAGCTATAGAAAGCTGATGATGAATATCCTTCGTACGTTTATTAGTTTAGCTTGTAAGCGGATGTATTTTCCTAATCGAGCGCTACCGTTGCTACGTTTATGCATTTTGTAATTTGTACTGGTCTTATTCTTAGATACCGTGAGCATAATTACTACTTCGATCGAGCGGTCTTTGACGAAAATAAGCGAAACAACATTTGAAAGTCTGTATATATATACATTAATTATTTACAGTCGCCACACAGTCAAACCATAACAACCACGAGGCGAGCATCAAAATAATCAAGGACGCTAAATATATATATGTACATAGGCGACAAGAAATCCGGTCATTTGTTACATGTAACATTCGCAAATGAACTTGAAAGTGATCATATATGATTAGCCATGTTCTGAATATGAGGTGCGTAACGTCATTATCGTACCTGGATAAAATGTACACGTACCCAGTCTTGTGACGCTAGAGTACCATTGTAAGAATAATTACCCATAGTTAGTCAAGGCAGAGGGAGTGCTATGGCAGTGACAAATTTTAACTACTACATCAAAACTCTTTTATAGTGAGCATAATCCTTAGAGTCACGAGAGGGGTATCAAGTAACGGATTGTGAATAGACATAGAGATTTTTTTATTTTATTACTACTCCATTGAGTAATTATGGACGACGACGACGACGACAACTTCAACAACAACAACAATAATTAATGCTAACGTAGTATCCATATACTTTGTTAAAACTTTTATTAGATTTTTTCACTTTGTAGTCAACTCGGTCGATCGGGCGATGAAGAACCTACGTAGTCAGTAGAGATCGTAGTCTGTTCATACAAAAATTATGTTTAATACATTTAACAAAAAATGTAACCACAAGTCGTACACATGCAACTTAACTTTACTTTCGAGCCGGGCGTTATGGGCCTTGGCATTCATCGCAGAGGTCGCAGTCCTCAAAAGGGTTATTCAGGCAGCAAGCTGTGGCGCAAACGTAGTCATTTTTACACACGGATTTACCCAGTACAAGTTTACTATAATTAAGCTCCGCACTGACGAATCCTTAAATGCTCTCAAACTGTTTTCAACCAGGTAAACCCTGTGGGCAGCTTCAGATAATTACAGGAAGGCAGACAGGTAGACAGTGCGCATAGCTCATTGGTTCACATCACCTTTATCAATATTCAATGCGAACAATTAGACTGTCTATGTTGCCATCTCAAGTACATTTCTATATAGCTTACTGTACTGTTAATAGCCGCATGAATGAGAGGTGAGCAGGTCGCTTGGTTTTTATACCTTTTGAAAAAAACGTTCATGTTCCCATGGAACTGGAGCAGATGTGATGAAAACATGTAGTTCACAGCCGAATAGCACATTATCAACCGAGTCTGTAATATTTTCTCCCACACTCCAAGTCTGGTTACTTTGGATTGCTCAAATAACTTTTCAATAATCATCAGTGACAGCTACAAGCTTCCGAAGATCAAAGTCATCTTCATCTCTCTTTTGAATCTATTCCTGTGATCAAAAATCACATACATTATGTTTCCATCAGCATAGCATCCAAAATTGAAAACGTGTTAGATATGCTTTAATTGCGCAGTACTATTCTTATGAACTTGTTTTCAAAGATAAAATACCCTGTTTTCAACTTGACGTTTTTTCAAGCTGCCACTCATCCAGTCAAAATATCCCAGAAGCTAATACCCGAGTTTGTAGAGTTTGAGTTTCCGCTCCGATTTTTTTATATACTTCAACGGATGTTCGTACACCTTCATTTTTCCAAAATCTTTATACCCACCCACCACTGAGAATGAACGTTTACCCAGATGCGATGAGAAACTGTTAAATTTCCCCGTAAAAGCAAGACAAGAATAGGAGGAGTGACTTCACTACTCGTTTTTTTCAAAGCGTTACATTTGATTTTAAAAAACTTAGGTTTCGTGTCATCGCTACAGAATTACCTGATTGCAACGTGCTGCTCTATCGTCTCCATGAGTTGCTGTTGTGTATTTTAGAGAGTAGCTTTGGGCTAAGAAGGTAGTGAACAAGTACAGTGTAACACTGGTAGCTCTTAACTGGAACTGAGGTGAAGGAAGGGTCGGTTGATTTAGTAAGTAAGTGCTTGCATCTTAACTGCGGGGCCACAGTCCCAGGTCAAGGTCAGCTCACGGTGAAAGAAGGAAACAAACCGGAAGGTTGCAGGACGTAGCTAGTTCACAGCATCGCCGATTTCAGTAGAATGAATAATTGTATTGAATGGGTAGTTACCACCTTTAGGAAAGTACTTGCGAACTACATAGACTACGTACTATATATATTGTATCTTTACAGAGATTTTGTACCATACGCTGGTCGCAAAAGTGAGAAATTCGGGTATTAGAATTACAACTATAGAATCGGTAGTTCCATCCGTCTCCGTATTTTATGTGAGAATGTGTAACGGATACAAATTAAATCGACCACAGCTCGCAATTCTACTCATCAGCCTGTTACAAGTGCTAGGCCTGTCATTCCGCAAGGTAACCGGCAGATATGCTAGTCGAAGTTTAGGACTTGTGGTCAAGTTTCGTGTACTTGAATTTTTTGAAATGAATCTACCGGAGAGGAGCTGCTCCTATCTAACCAGCTCGAATCGTTGATTCGGTTCAGCTCTCTCAAGTTCGAGTGTGTATGTCATTACTGAGGAGCCAAAATTATTTTTAATCAAGTAAAATTTTCCGTAGTTGTATGTACATAATCGTGGTCATTCATGCTCGTTACTGTCAAAACGTGTTTGACAAGTATGAAGTATGTATGCGTATATTAAGCGTTGATGTAAAAACGTGTGTTCCCGCACCAACTGTATAATCGCATTTAAAGTAATGTTGTTATTACGAGAGGAAAATGATAATTTTTTGTAGTTTTATAAACAGTCACATTATATATCAGTGAGTATCCCTATAATGTCGTTATGATCGCGTCATAGCGTTAGTCGAACCGCTCCCAACCAGCGACCCAGTCCTTGAAACACTCTTTTTGTGCAAATCAATTAACCGCTAAACAACCAAATTATTCAGTCTTTGAAATCATACGGTATAGGAGTGAAGCGAAAAGATATTAGCCTGCCGCTGACTCGTAAGTTAAGCTGAAGAGTACACTGAAACGTCTGCGTATGCCTTTAGTGACGCTTCAAGCGTCCAGAATTGTACCTAGTTTATAAATATGGTGAGCAAAAACAGCTGCCGACGGCGAACCGTTTGTCAAACACAGAGTTTCCGTTACTATTCCCACCAACACCATACTTTCTTTACTTTACACATCAGGTAAATACATGAAGTTTTACGTAAGTAAGATGACGCAGGTCCTGAAAAAGATTGAACCGAAATGCACAAACAGCGTATCCGTTCATTGTCATTGAATTTACATTAATGGCTCTGATATGCTTTCCTGGCCCAAAGGTCTTTGTTTCTGTTTCAGCCTTAATATAAAGTTTATCACTATTTCTTGCTGACTCTCTGTTTTCTATTTTTTCTTGTCGTAGTAGTTCTGAAGCTCATAATTTCACCCGAAGCTTTATTATTTTGCATGCTCTCCAAATCTATCAATTCGGAATGCATATATAGTTGCCCTCATCGGTGTTCCAAAAAAATGCCTTTCGTCTCTTTGCCTCCAAATGTGCATCAGTTGTAGTGAATTGGAAAAAATAACCCTTTTACCATTGGCTTATTGAATCCAAAAAAATCTTACACTCAGGAGAAACAGGCCTAGCTATGAGCCTTTGTACTGGTGAATTAGAGGAAATGTTTGAGCATTTACATTCATTTTATGTTGGAAATATCATTGTGCACGAGTGAGTTGTTCCGAAGTCATTCTCCCTAAGTTCCACAAGTTTTGGCACATGCCCCTTGAGTAATAAGATTTGCCTTTATTGACGCAACGATCTTCAGATTTCAGGAAGTTCGCGACAAATAACGGTAGCCTAGTTGTGCGTGATACTCACTTCACAAAGACATCCGTTCCTAGATCAGAGAACAATAAGTTTCAAAAAAAGTGATTGTTATAGGTCCTCTGCAGCTACACTGCTTGGTTGACCCTTTCGAAACAGTTTTGAAACAAACCACGTTCAATTGCCTCCAGGACAGTGGGGAGAAAGTAGGTGAAAGTTGTGCTGCTGATGAGACAAAGTCGCAATTACCAAATATTGTAAGTGTGTGCGTGTGTATGTGCATATGCTGTGATTTTAGTACCTGGTGGAAGGAGATATTGCTGAAGGTACCGGTTCTAATTTCTCTGTATGGAAAATTTTGACAAATTACATCACTCCGGTCCTGGTCCTCGTATGTTACAGTTTCTAACATTCTTGTCTTATATATGGCATTGGCCCTCCTATTATTCTTTTCGATTTTTGCCTATTGTTGTATATTCATGTCTCTTAGTCTTCGCCACAGCCATTGGCTTGTGTAATTCATTTAAATGGGTTCACCATCTGTTCCTAATGAGAGTACGCGTTATCGTACACCTCAGCTGTCACTTATTTCTTTGACCAGAACCGAGTCTTTTCGAAAGCACATGAACATGTTATTGGAACTAATCAATGGGTGATGAATGAGTATATTGTACATAGATATCAAAATTCCATTCAATGGTGCTGGAAATAGGTGTAAGAGTAAGTGATACCGTAATTTGTGAAATGTTTTCGGCGAATTGATTAAAATGTTACGAGAGAAAGTATCTATAGCGAAAGTATATTATAATTTAAAACTGATGAAGTGTTTAGAAAGAGGCAGTCTCGAACGAAGAGTGTGAGAGGTACGAGAGAAAGTACTGAAACCTCCGCAACTTTTTCTTAAACCTGGTGATGGAGATCGGATTGCGTTGCATAGCAACGACTTGAGTTGGATTTCACGCTCTCTGCCTCTTTCTTCCACATTTCATTAGTCGCAGTAGTAACCGAGAGATGCTGACTACTTTTACAGTAGTCCATCTGTCAAGTAGTTCATATTGTAGAAGCGGACAAGAAATATTGAATAATGATATTTTTTTATTATTTTTATTATGTGAAGCGGATGATGTGTCTCCTACTACTATTCTACGAAGGATACTTTGGGCAAATTACATTAACGTCTTGGTATGGATAACTTTAAGGTACCGAGCGTATGAAAGCTTAGATGAAAAATTCTCTGGTAAATGTCGAAGTGCTTTCATTTACATACTGTATACCATTATATGCGTTTTGTAACTCGACAAGCCTCAGCGTTATCAAACGTTATGTTCTGCAACTCTTTTCCGCGTCACCTTTTATACCTTTTCATCCCGCCGATATTGGGATGTCAATTTGGATTTCCAGTTGTAAAACCAGGGTTTTGGTGTCGTAAACTTTTAATTTGAACTACAAATAGGTGTTTTCACCCCTTTGAAATTTCTGTCTGGATGTAAACCGATGTAAACCAACTTATGTGTCCTCGTTTCCATGAAATGTTTTTAGACGTTGAGACAGTGATAACAATCATGATGAGTCAATGTACCTTTAAGCCTACTACGCTCGTAGTACGATGCGAAACGGAAAAGGGATGTAGTAGGAGGTATAGTATGGTTAAATGTGTAATGGCGTGCTAGTTAATTGTAACGTTTAGCTGCTGAAGTAGTAACGCATCGTTGACGAAAGAGTATACAGAGAGATACTGTTGCGAATCTCTGAGAGACATGAGAAAGGCTGGAGGATGATCAAAATGGCGGCGGAAAATTTGATAGCGTTTCAAAGACCAGAATCTCACCGAAATACATATGTATTGACTGCATCCATGCAAAAAAGGCAATTGTAATGCTTACATAGTGTGACTCCGCCGCCATGCTTGCCTATGAATGAAATTAATCGTACTCTCAGCTTCCGTTCCCGTCTTAACAATAATGGCCGATGAAAACCTTAAATGGCCTTGTTACAAGGTAACTTGCTTTTGCCTGACTCGACATTACACGGACTTGAAATATAATTAAGGTAGTAGCTTCTGCGGGTCCGCAGTGAACTTTTGCAATATTCCACCTATATCAAAGAGATGGTCGTCAAGAATCTCAATCGACTCACTCATCAGTTCATTTTGATAATGTCTCTCAGCACATTTGTCGTATGGAAATTGCGAGTACAAATAATTATTGCGAATAATGTATGACGTTTCGTTTTTACGAGCATATTTAATAGCGGGAATGATTTTCATACTGGTTATGAAAGTAGCTGTGACCTTTTCCATTTTGAGTACAAGAACAACAGCATGAAAAGAATCGAGTCGAACAACACTAAGTGTGCACTTGTGACGAGAACAAAATGTATTTCGTGAGGGAACCATTTGTAATCACCTTTCATACTCATGTTGGCGGAATTATCCTCGTCGAGACAACACGCAGGGATGTTGGTGGAACCGTAGTCGAATTAATCGTAAGTAGATATATACGCAATGTACCCATTATCATAAGTAACTTACACTTGCTACTTGTACGTGTTCTAATCATAATCTTGTAACCTCATCAGTGGGAGACTTGTCATTTCTTTTCACATAACTTTCAAGTTAATAAAAGTCAGTTGCAAAATCATTCGTCTCCTCTATTTCATCTCCTTTCACCATCACATGATTCTTCATTACAAGCAGTGTTCCTGCATATGGTCTCACGCTGTCCTCAAAACTTTCTGCTTTCACTTTCACCTGTTGCGCCTCTCAGTAAGGAGTAGCCATGGCAGCTGTGCGATATATCCTCCGATTCTTACTTACAATTCCCACATTTGGTACTGATCAATGAACTTCAGTCATCCACCATATACTTCAATATTGCAAAAACGGAAGTCTTGCTAATTATACAAGCGACCATTGAGGCTATTCATCCTCACAGTGTCTCTCTCCTTCAGGGAAATAATTCAAGGAAACTTGTACGCAAATTCTTAAGACTCTGGAGACTCTGCCAACAACTACCGCAAATATTTCCTTGCAAATTTAATACTAAGGCCAAACGAGTTGGCTAAACGTTGAGTCCACTCAAGTTTCTGGTAGGCATAAATCCAGGTTGAACCACCTTTTGAATCAGCTCTAGCCTTTTGGAGAGCAAATACAATGGAAAAACCACCACGTTGTGGTCATTTCTAAGTATAAGATACATCCGTCTCCCCCCATGAGGAAACTGTCTGTCTTTGATGCTTTCTGAAGAAATTTCCCCCCTTACTTTCGCGACCACAACAAACTCCTTTTCCCCTTTCTCCCAATGGGCCTAGTTTAGCTAGCTGGTAAGATGTTTATGTGCAAACCAAACCATGAAAAGGCTAACCAGCCATCAGTATTTTAAGGAATATTTTAACTTTTGTGCATATGCATATCCCTACAACTCTCCGACGAGCACAAATGAGCTCATGGGATCGTCTAGTCTATCATTCACTATTGCACATTCACAGTATTTATAATTGAACAGACATCACACACGGCCATGTCACAGAGCAGTACCCGAAGCACAAATCCATCAAACCACTCGTGTTCATTCAATTCGCAAGAGTTTCAAAAGATTTTCTCGAAATGAATATATTTAGCTAAGGGGCACGGTTGGTACGGTACTGTTACAAAAACAAGGCTATCCAACTGAGAGTCTTTAATTCAAGCAGCTCAACATTTCTTTGATGCAGTAACCGTCCACCTTATGCACTACCCACAAGGTGAAAAAACTCTTCTGTTTTGCTTTCTCTGTCTCTGTATTTTCTCCGGTGAAAGCCGCCGAGATTAACGAATCAAACCTTAGCAATAGTCTTTCCCTACAGCATGCCCGCTGGTGAACCGATGAAAAACCTTCAACCTCTACGGACACGCTGATATGAGAACCTGAAGAGTCTTTGTCTAATCAAAGAATGTGATTTATCTCGCAATAGCAGGATGTTGCAAAGCTCTGTTTTTACCATTCTCAGATGGAAGGAAATCTCATGAGACTATGATGTAACACATGTTGTCTCGTTCCGTCTGTTCGCCTGAATACCAATATTAAGTGACCGTCTCCCTCTACGACCTTGTTACTTTCACAGACGCATCCATCCAGTTATACTAACGTTCACGTGACATTGTGGACATTCCTATCTTCCCCTAAACTCAAAGTCTGCAGGCTGGACACGAGAACAATGGAGAATACGAGATTACGCAAGAAGGTTTATGGTCGAGCGAGATAACTGTTGTAAGGCTTATCAGTTCAAGGATCGGACGAGCCAAGTCTAATAAAACATGATCGATACTCGACATACTCGAGTCCCACAACATTATAACCGTTACATTACAGCTCAGACTTTCCATTGGATTTTCTGTCAGTCATCCATAAAAGTATGAAACCTGAAACACCGTGTAGTTTTTTCAACACCAACTGTACCGATGCAAATAAAAGTTTATACGGAGTTTTAGCTCTTACACGGGTGCATTTCGTTCCACAATGATTGCTTTGCCCTCGCAAACCTCTTACTCTTCAAAAATAACATCTACACTCTCGCTAAAAGAAATTACAACCAAGCATTGAACGACACAAGTTCACGCATGATTCCAATCTTAATTTTAGTCCTTTTCGTTACAGCTACGCATTGTTAATGTCAGTTTAACCGCATGTCCACCGCAGCAACTCCAGAGGGTGTCAACGAAGGGTGCGAGTTCATATACCCTATTCAAGTTCCTATATCGTTTAGTAAGTGCAAATTATCGAGCCCACAAAATAAAACGTTTATTGAGTCTCGAGTGCTTCTTGTTCCAAGGGGACGCAAAACTACTCAAGATTTCTGCTATAAAACTGGCATAGTATTCCTCCAATACATTGCATTTCGTTATATCCTTTCGATGGAAACGGAGGAAACCAATGAAGATCACAAGATTTTAGAAAAGGGACGACTTAATCATTCTTGCAATGGAAGATTTAACTACAAATGCAGATTTATGCAACGTTTTTTAAGCTAAACTTTACAGATTCATTTTATCGAACATTCGTTTACATACAATCTGAATAAAACCACCGCCCTGGCTGCTACAGCACGACGTGAATGCCTTCAGCATGACAGAGATAGCAGCTACGCCCCATCATTCTTGCATCATGTTGCATTTGTGTAGCAGATGCTACGCACGGCAGGCTACTAAAGCGAGAAAAATCACGCTTTCTCGTGCCTCCGTGCTCCACAAAAGTGTCCTGTCTTCCTCCTCCTCTCATCCTCTCTCATTCTCATGATTTTAATTCGTATGGTAGAATCTTTGCGTGTGATCCTGCTGAGTAAATCAAAATCCACTGACCGTTTTATATGGTTGATGCAGCCTTATATTCAAAATTGAAAGTACGCATTCCATAACCGGTCATGGAGCAAATCAGAGTCTGCGAGCAAGAAGCACCAAATGGTTAAAAAGAAACACCACATTATAAGTTCCTCTCAATTCAGGACCTGTCGCACCTTATGCACAAAGCTACATGTAGTCTGCCTTGGATGCACAACATAATATGGTGTTGCCTCCTCAGGTTGCAGCAGCCCGCCTGCATACTTACTGTGCTATCATGAAGTGGTAGGTGGGGTGAGAGAGTTTTGCTTCAAGTGATGAGGATGAGGGTAGCAGGCAAAAATGGTCGTGCGGTTTGTGAGATTGGTGTGGTATGCATCCAACTGTGTACAGTGTAAATTCTACAGTGCACCATTTGTCCATCTTATCCAGAAAGTGTATCCCTTGTGCCAGCCAGAGGAGGCAGTGCACGCAAAAATCTGACATTCGCGCTGTGAGCTGGACTAGGTGCACGGCTTAAGTGTGAACTCTGAAGATGCTGACATGAATGTATTTAATGTACGAGAAAAGTTTCACCACTGCTGCATCCCGGAATGAACTAGACTTTAAGAGAGAATACTCTTTCCGCACGAAATTAAAGAGGAGGAAGCAAGAGATATGACTATCCCTTTGAGGATTTTTTCGCCTATCTCAATTCTCATTGCACACGTTCCACTACGGTCTGATAAATAGTTGGTTTGCTGGAACTACTGGTGAACTCTCAGCCTTCATTGTGGAACTTGATTGAGGGCTCGAGCAAAATTTTCCTGCACCCGCAGTTAACTCTGTTAATGATGAAGAAAGGACGAAGGAGATTTTCTTTTCCGTTTCGTTTTGATTGAGTTAATTCGCAATTCTTCCAGTGAACTTGACGCATGTGTTTTCATTTCCCGTCACCCTGCCAGCTTCAACACCTTCACGGACAACAAATTGGATATACTGAGAATTTCCCAGCGACTTGTTGACCACCACCGGCCGGAGTTTTCAGCAATCGTTCAACTTTTCCCTTCTTTTTTGCCTCCAGTGCCGCAAATGCCTGATATCCAGACCATTTGTGTAAGTATCATGAATGGCTGGTATTATGTGTAATTATTATTTTCACATGCTGTTGTGTCCAACGAGCCCAAAACAATATTGCCATTAGTTGGAAACCAGTATGCGAGCTGTCGATCGTAGGAATTAGTGATGTGGACATTAACGCATCTTGCACTTTCAGTAAATGCCATTGTGATAATTCAACGTGATTGCTTTTAAAGCAAGCAATTTGTCAGCGGTATTAGCTGGTATTACGGTCAAGTTACAATACAATACAATATATCCTGTTCGGCACTTATGAGGAAAAGGAGTGCCCGACTTCCTGGTAGTAGCACTAGACGAGGAAAATGCTTTAAACGGAGAATA
>VRMD01001504.1:0-16736 GCA_009872375.1 Sminthurides bifidus
TGTCGTGCACCGGGATTTGCATTTAAGTTGCAAAATTAAGTTATAATAAAATTATTGTTCTCATCATGAATTGTTTTGTGCATTAAATACATTGTCCAAGTTGTAAAAGTGCTGGGATTTATCAAGAATGAGTGTTCAAAGTGGTGGGCCAGCGGTGGCCGCCCGTATTTCCATTCCCCGATTTCCACCTCCCATGCAGCATGGAGAAGGTCAAGGGCCCTCGCAGCACAGACCGCGCCCAGGATACCAGCCCTATAAACTTTATCCCCGGCCGCCAGTTGTGGGTGGTGGAGGGGCGAGTGGCCCTGTTGACCCTCATGGTAGTGGTACTGAGTATGATGGACGGCGGTTACGGAAGAGCCTAGTACGAAAAACTGTAGATTATAATGCTGCTATAATTAAAGGTCTTCAGGTAAGTGTAATAACAAATTAATACCGTTTCTGTGTTTGCGATGAAAAGAAAGAGCTTGTTATAACTTTTTGAATTTCTGCTCCTGATAGAATCGAGTCTGGCAAAGAGATCATCGCGACAGGCGGATGCTTCAGCCGGATTACTCCTATGCTCCGGATACCGTTCCTCCTTCCATGTTATTAGATAACCCAACAAATGCCGTAACCACCCGTTATGTTAAGTCAGCTACAAATAAGATGCGATGCCCTATTTTTGCCATGACATGGACTCCTGAAGGTCGCCGCTTAATTACTGGAGCATCATCAGGAGAATTCACATTATGGAATGGACTGACGTTTAACTTTGAGACCATTCTACAAGCTCACGACAGTCCGGTTAGATCTATGGTCTGGTCTCATAATGATTTGTGGATGGTCACTGGAGATCATGGAGGATATGTCAAGTATTGGCAATCTAATATGAATAATGTTAAGATGTTCCAGGTAATATTGGTGTAATTTGATTGAGCCATGTGAAATTAATCTGAGTATGATGAATTTGATAAAACTAAAGCCGTTTGACTGTGAATTTTCGACAGGCGCACAAAGAAGCGATACGAGGATTGTCGTTTAGCCCCTCGGACTATAAGTTTGCCTCTTGTTCGGATGATGGAACAGTTAGAGTTTGGGACTTTTATACTTGCTACGAAGAAAAGGTTTTAAGAGGGCATGGAGCTGATGTCAAATGCGTGGATTGGCATCCACATAAAGCTATTATAGTATCAGGTTCAAAAGACAATCAGCAGCCTATTAAAATCTGGGATCCGAAATCTGGGACGCCATTGGCCACATTGTAATTACTTTTTTGACCCAGCTTTTTTGTTGAGCATTATCAGTTCAAAGCTTACTTACATATTTCACTCCTTTTCTTAACTATGTTTTGCTTGGCTTTCAGGCATGCCCATAAGTCAACTGTAATGGATTGCAAATGGAATCAAAATGGCAATTGGCTGGTGACAGCATCAAGAGATCATTTAGTTAAGCTTTTCGATATCCGTAAACTTAATCAAGAATTGCAGATATTCCGTGGTCACAAGAAGGAAGCGTCTTGTGTATCCTGGCACCCTATTCATGAAACGATGTTCGCTTCTGGTGGATCAGACGGTTCCATAATGTTCTGGGATGTGGGGTATGGCTTTGGATCATTTCTAATCTGTTTTATGTGCAGCTGCATGGCATGGTTTCTCGAAGAAATATATCTAATCATCTAATATAATTATGTATTACTTTTTCAGATGTGATAAAGAAGTTGGTTCTATTGAAGCAGCCCACGATAATATTATTTGGGCTTTGGCATGGCATCCTGTAGGTCATATTCTCTGCTCAGGTTCAAATGATCATACTTCAAAGTTTTGGACACGTCAAAAACCCGGTGATATTATAAGAGATAGGACACATGGCGGCGCTTTCCATGACTCGTATAACCCAGATGAAAATGAAATGGGTAAGTAGACTGAAGATAAATCTAGTATTTGTTTACGCGAAAAATGTTATCATGCAAAAGGAAATCTTGCATCAAATCATTTCTCATTCTTTCTGTAACAGAGGAAATAATTCCCGGCATGGGACCTGAAGATAAGATAGACGTAGCAGAGGATGAGCAAAAGGATGCAGCAGAAATGATGATTCCAGGTCTAGATATAACTGAGGCCGAAAATTCTACCAAGACTGACAAACAGGCATCTAAAAAGATTCCGTATCAGAAGCCGATTCCCAAGAAGTTTCAGGCTATTTGGAATGATAACAAGCTTGACGACGAGCTCGAAGATGACAAAGACCGCGGTAAGTTATAGTAACTGTAGCAACATATGCTATATGTTATGAATATGGGATGACAAAATATGGCCATTGTTTTCAGGTCGAGGTACTCTATTACCTAAACCAAGCAACCAAGGAGGACCACCCGGACCTGGACCTATGAATCAGAATCCTGGCTTCTTTGGAATGCGACCAGACGGCCCTCCACCTCGGATGGGCAGGCCTAGTATGGACCCATTTAATCCTTTCGTAGGGTTCGGACCCATGGGTACTCAGTACAATGAGCCAGGGTTTGGAGGCCCTCCCGGACCAAACCCTTTCTGGCAACCTCCTCCACCTTTAATGAGCTTGTCTGGAAACAGAATGCAGGGTCCTCCTGGAGGCCCTGGGCCTGGCATGGGAATGGGCCCGGGTAGGGATAATATGAGAATGCCTCCAATGAACAGAATGATGGGGCCACGGCAGTTTGATCCTCGAGACAGGCGGGGTGGTTGGAATCGATAGTTTTCAAATACGGAATACGGCGAAAGTGTTGAAAATTTTTAAAAAATGCTTCCATATACTGAATTGTCACTGGTTAAGCAACATTCAAGGATTGAGTTGTTTGGTCAGCGCTTTATTTTTATTGATCTTCAAGTGACAACGTGTGTCGTCCTACACTTTTGTATCCTCGCCGTTCGCAACTCATTTACTGCATCAGCCAAAACGGAGCGCTCCCAATTCAAATGTGTATGAAAACTTTCAGCTTCCTAAGTGAATAACTAGGTTCAAAAGGCGATGCCTAATATGTTGTTCAACAAAGAGTGATTGAGTGAGGTTGATTTGTTTACCTAATGGGGCTGCAACTTGTCTGCCAACTACCTCAGTTTTTCTAGGCATGGGTGGCGATTGTCGGTCGAGCAAATGAGGTTATTTGCGGTTGTATCATGCTAGTTGCCTTCTGCTACTAATTTATTTACTAGCTGCACTGTTAAAAGTGAAACATTGTCGAGTAAGTGAGGCAACGCATATTGATCGTTTGTCAGGTTTCATCTGCTGTGCCTTTCCCTAGGCTTTGATCTGATCCAGTTCATGTACCAGTTTTTCCAGTTGTGTTTTCATGTCAGCTTTTCATATTTGTTTTGATGGTGTAGAGGCTGATGCGCTCCTGCTCATTCAAGTATTTAACAGTTCTTTGCAATTAAGCCAATTTTATGCAATAGATTTACTGAAGATCATGTACAGACTGAAACCTTTAATTAGGTGTAAGCGGAATGCTATAAAAAGAAAAAAACGTTAATGTGCACAAGGGCTGAAAGAAGCCTAGCTGACAATGTACAAAGTACATGTGTGTCCAAGTCTAAGCCGGAGGTGTGATGATGGAACTTTGCGACTGTCTCCGTTGTGTAATTTCTTAAACGGACTTTTAATGAGCTGTTGAAGCATATCGTGGTTGATTCGGTTTGCATCTGTATGAATCGTAGTGTGTCATATTTTACTTTTACAATGCAGTGAGGATCTGCTGGTCTGTCGTACTCAAACAATGGGCCAGACATGAAAATCTAACATTAGTCATGACCATATCACCAAAAACCATAAACCGGCATTGCGTTTTCAGCATTGGCACCTGGGGGGACCAGTGGTAAGTGCAATTAGGCCTTTGGAGATTCGGGGCTTCCTTTTGGCGACTAGAAGTTGTCCACAGCACCCATCACATGTTCAACTCTTTTAGACCGTGCAGATAACTGCGCGCTGGGGTTGAAACCCTAAAGAGAATTGATGGAGTAGATGTGATGCGAAAGGACTGTTGCCGACAAGTATTATGGACCTAGAATAACCAGCTTGCGCTTGAATTTTATGAGCGTTTTATTACAGGAAGCTATTTTTGCCGAAGAAAGGTACCATGCAAACGATGTTTCACGAAGACTCACATGGCAGATGGACAGAAATTACAAGCACACATGACGACAGCAACCTATGACTTCTCCTTGGAATCCACACCTATTGTTACATCCTCTTACGTTTCTAAGCAAAAGTTTACAGTTTCTCCATCAGTGATTATAAAGTATGTATCCATGTGCCTTATTATGATGAAATATCCAATAATGAAGTGGAACTTAAAATTAAATGCACAGACGTAAAGTCTCAGAGTGAAAGCAAATACAGTATGTAATCATGAGCTTCAAGCCTTGGGGCGAATTGCAACATTCCAATGTAAGGGTAAGTTGATCTATTTTAAGCAATAAAAAATCACCAAGTATGTAACAGAAAATCTTGACTTAAATAATATTCATGTACACGAACTCTTAATCATGCTTCACACACTATTGAAGTGTAATTTACCCTCGTAATGAAGCCTACATACGCACGATTTACTTGTCAGATTATGAACTTAATTAAAGTATATAGCGTTGAAATGTAAGGGTTAGTTGGCGCGGAGATTCCAAAATTGTTACTCAATGGCATTAGATATGGCGATTTAAATCAATTTTGCATGATGTGTCAAAATTGAGGAGAACAACACAGCTTTAAAACATATTGCTGTTAATTGCTGATAAATTATACACGGCTTTGCCAAAATACGCCAATTTTAGCGGATTATGGTCTGGTAAATTTGGGGCGAATACTAGAGATGGTCTTGCAGATTTCCGTTTTTAGCTTTGGCGGAATTTAGTTGGATAGTAACCAATCTAATATGTCGTAAGTAAAAAGTGTAAAAAGTCGTCATGTGTTAGGTGTTAGCTCCCAATTTTAAGTGAGGTGGTAGTGATAGTTAGTAAAAGCGTGACCATACAGTTCTGATTTCTCAGTTGCATTAATCGCTATAGCTCAAAAATGTCATCAGCTGGTCCTCTGGAAGAGCTGATCGACAACGTGACTTTGTACAAACCAAGACCATTGCTCTTGCACGGCTATATTGCCCCTTTCATCATTTTGTACGGAGTATGGGCTGCCGTGTGGACATCTTGGCTCGATCCAGAGTCGTCCTATGAAGCGGGTCTTATCGGTGTTGCGGTCATAATAGTATTGCAAACACTGGTGTATCTGTTTTGCCACTGGTCAGTTCACGTTAGCGCTTACCTGACCTGCTACCCGGTAAGTTGGGTTAATCTCATAGAACATAATGTAAACCGTTGTCGAACTACGGTATGCAGATTTTATGTTTACTTGAAACGTTTTCAGGAATCTGACCCATTGCGAGCGACATATGCTAAAGTAGTACCAACTCCAACGAACGGGTCACCAGAAATTGTTAGAGTGAGAAAGAGCAAGGTAATAGCTCAAGCAAATTTTGTCTGTTTATGTATAATTTTTTTCGGGTTCAACAAGATAAGCTGTTGTGGACCTCTTTTCATGACTTTTGTTGCCATTACAGGATGCTGACGGACAGCCGTGCGTATGGATTGTATTTCAAGAGTCTAAATACGAATGGAACTTTGAGGGAAAATCTTTCCAGGCTGTTGACTTTCCAGTCAACTTGAGGCTAACAACTTATTTGAATCACAAAGGATATGCTGATGATAATGAAGTTCAGCAGGCTACAAGGAAATATGGTGGTAACAGGTAAGATCAAGGAGTAAGGAAAACGTGGGCTGACTTGAAATTGAAGATGACTTGGTTTAATCACATTATGACTTTTCCTTTCAAGGACCGTCATGAGAATACCTTCGTTCAGGGAATTCTTTACTGAACGTGCAACTGCGCCGTTTTTTGTGTTTCAAGTAAGATCCAAAATAATCGCAATGAAGATTAGCAGAGCAATATTGGATTTACTTGGAGTATTTTGTTTTACAGGTGTTCTGTGTTCTTTTATGGTGCTTGGATGAGTATTGGATGTACTCCGTCTTCACACTGTTTATGCTAGTCGTCTTCGAATGCACATTAGTTCAACAGCAGCTGAGAAACATGTCCGAAATTCGAAACATGGGCAACAAGCCTTACAATGTTCAGGTTTATCGAAGCAGGAAATGGAGGCCAATATCGACGGAGGAGTTGCTACCTGGAGACATCGTATCTGTTGGCCGTACCAACACTGATGACCTTATACCTTGTGATATGGTTTTACTGCGTGGACCATGTATTGTCGATGAAAGTATGCTGACTGGAGAATCTATACCTCAAATGAAGGAACCTTTGGAGTCTGAGTTTAGTGACTATGGGATGGGGTCAGAACGTCAGTTGGAAATGGAGTCGGATTCTAAGCTTCGGATTTTATTCGGTGGGACCAAAATAGTTCAGCACGCTCCTCCCGCAAAATCAGCAACTGCTTTAAGAGCACCTGACAATGGCTGCGTGTGTTATGTGCTTCGGACTGGATTTTCAACTTCTCAGGGAAAACTTCTCCGCACTATACTTTACGGAGTCAAGAGAGTCACTGCCAATAACCTAGAAACATTTGCTTTTATTCTGTTTCTGCTGATTTTCGCGGTCGCGGCAGCTGGATATGTATGGGTAAAAGGTAAGTCAGGGTGCAGAGTAAAGTGGCTAACTCCATATTCCTTTATAAACCGAATGATACATCGTGCTTTAATTGTGATTTCAGGCTCTGAGGATCCGGAACGTAATAAATACAAACTTTTTCTGGAGTGTACGCTCATTCTGACCTCTGTCATACCCCCAGAATTACCGATCGAATTGTCGCTGGCAGTAAACTCTTCGGTTTTGTCTTTGTCAAAGTTAGGAGTCTATTGCACGGAACCTTTCCGTATCCCATTTGCAGGGAAGACCGAGATTTGCTGCTTTGATAAAACCGGTACCCTCACTTCTGATAATTTGGTCATTGAAGGAGTCGCCTTGTCTAATAAAGGTAAATGTATTTGAATCACATAAATAGATTAATTGCTTCTAGTATCCATGAAACATTGAAGTTATTCACCAAAATATTTTGCAGCTTCTGAACCAGAATCATTCGCGGCATTACCACCCGAGACAATTCAGACGCTAGCAACTTGCCACTCGCTTGTGACGTTAGATGATGGGTCATTGGTCGGCGATCCGCTAGAAAAAGCAACTTTGAAATGGATTGAATGGGACCTCAACAAGGATGTAGTCGTACCAAAGAAGCCTGGCAGTCAAGCCTTAAAAGGAATCAAGATATTTCATCGATTTACATTTTAGTTCCGCTTTGAAAAGAATGTCGGTCGTCGGGGGTTACAGTTTGGATGGTATCAATACGGAATACCTCGCCACTGTCAAGGGCGCGCCAGAAATAATGGAGTCTATGGTACGAGGTTTGGCTATGTCACTGAATTGTCACAACTAAATTGTCAAGTTTGGTACGTGTAATGTTTTACTGGTTATGTAGTTTGCAGACATCCCCAAGGATTATGAGCAAACGTATCTGTCTTATTCTCGACGCGGTGCCAGAGTTCTAGCTTTAGGAATGAAACGATTAGGAAAGCTGTCACATTCGGATGTGCGACAATTGACACGCGAGGAAATAGAATCTGAACTGGAATTCAAAGGCTTTCTCATTGTGTCGTGTCCATTAAAAGCTGATTCCAAGTCCGTTTTAAAAGAGATTATGCAGTCGTCTCACAAGGTAAAAGCTGATTCGTAAATATGCTATAGTACAGTTATAGTGACAGTTCGCTAATTTAGTATTTTTACTAGGCTGTTATGATAACTGGAGACAATCCTCTAACCGCTTGTCATGTTGCAAAGGAGCTTCATATGACGCCAAAGAAAATAACTTTAATTTTTAACCCAGATAGTTTATGCTGGGAAGGTATACATGAAGATGTCAAGGTTGCTTTTGAAGAAGAATCTGTCGAGTAAGTGCAATCATGAAATGCTTCGAAGCTATATCAATGACTTGATATGAGCTCTTTTGTACTAATTTACTATGATGTGACAGGGAGCTAAAGAAGAAGTATGACCTATGTGTGACTGGAGATGGCTTAAATCGGATATTAACCTATTCAGAGCGAAACTTGGTCAAACCTTTAGAACGGCTGTTGCCTCACATAACTGTGTATGCCCGCATGGCCCCCAAGCAGAAAGAATGGGTCATTAATGCGATAAAAGCACAAGGATTCTTCACATTAATGTGTGGAGATGGTACAAACGATGTTGGAGCATTGAAGCATGCGCATGTTGGTGTTGCCATTTTATCAAACTGTCCCGACTGGGTTGAGAAGAAGCAAAAATTAATGGCTGAAATCAACGAAAAAAGGAAAGGAGGCAATACCGATTCGGCAGGTGCATTAGCAGCTTCAAGAACAGCGGCTGCCAGGGGCCAAGTTCGTCCGCGCCGTCCTGGGGCACCATCCAACCCGCCCAATCCTAGAGACACAATGGAAAGACATTTAGCGAAATTAATGAAAGAGTTGGAGGAAGAAGAGCGGGCTCAAATTGTCAAGTTAGGAGATGCTTCTATTGCGGCCCCTTTCTCTTCTAAAATGTCATCAATTGAGTGTAGTAAGTGAACAGTGCACAGCTTTGGAAGGTAAACGCATTAATTTGATTATTAAAACATGGAATATTTGCTTTCAGTATGCCATGTGATTAAACAAGGAAGGTGCACCCTTGTAACTACCTTGCAAATGTTCAAAATTTTGGCCTTAAATGCGCTGATCTTAGCTTACAGTCAGTCAGTCCTTTACTTAGATGGTATTAAGTTGAGCGACTCGCAAGCCACGTTCCATGGTCTACTGCTTGCTGCGTGTTTTTTCTTCATCTCGCACTCCAAGGTTAGTGATGAATACTATATTTTGTTTCCCTCTTAGGTGCAACACCACCATGTATGGCATGAAGATAAATCATTTTATTCTTTCTGCAGCCAATGAAAGTCCTCTCCAAGAAGCGACCCTTGCCCAACATCTTCAATGCCTATACCTTACTGACGGTATTACTTCAGTTCTGTGTCCATTTCGTCGTTATGGTTTCGCTTGTGCGTTACTCCCTTGCAATAGAACCAGAGGACAGGTCAGTATCTTTTGAATCCCTGTTGGTGTTGTTAATTTAAAAAAAATTATAACATTCTTTCATTTCTCATGAAATTATTTTGATTTGCTCAGGCCACCAAAGGTAGATCTGGAGAAAAAGTTTGAACCTAGTCTTCTCAACTCAACAGTATACATCGTATCCTTAGCTTTACAGATCGCCACCTTCGCAATTAATTACCGGGTATGCCATTGTCTTGTCATAACCTTACGACACAGTTCAGTGTCTTGTAATTTGTATTAATTGTACTGCTTGTCTTTTCAGGGGCACCCGTTTATGGAGAGTATGCGTGAGAACCGTGCCTTTTTCTACAGTATGGTGTTTTCTGGCATGGCAGTTGTGACAATAACTTTAGGGACTTTCCCGGATTTGAACGAGCAGTTCGAAATAGTGCCCATTCCAACGGAGGTAAGTGGAATCAACAATTACAAATGGTTATGGCCAAGGTTTTTTCTGAATCGGTTGGAAGATTTTGTTGAGGTCGGTCGTATTAGAGCTTATTTTATAATGCAACTACTGGTTTGATTATGCAGCTTCAAAATCTCATGCTGATGCTCTTCGCTGCCGACCTTGTTGGGTCGTACATCCTTGACCGCGCCTGCATGTGGCTGTTCGGAGAAGGTCGTCTAAAGATAAAGTGATTCATTTTTATGGATGTGAGAAAACGAACTACATGGTTGTGCAGCCTAGACCAAGATAAATGCTAGTTCTACTTGTGCTGCTGCTAGCATACTGTATTTAGTGAGCTCGCGGCACGAGCTTGTAAGCTTAAATGTCTTTGTCATTTCACATCACTGTCAGAATTTCAGCTGTGATACTAGCACAGCAGAGAGGCCAGTTATTTGTTAACGTTTTGTAATACATTTGACGCTTTATGGTAGAATGAAGAGCTGTTATGTTGCGTAAATTCGTTAATTTAATGGCATATGAAGGTAATTTCATCTGTTACACTACACCTTGTGATTGAATATTTGAAATTAAAGCTTGCTTTAAATGAAGACATGATGTGCATCAACGATCAAAACGTAGGCAGGTGTATCACTGCATGTCCTATCGATAGTAAGAACTAAAGGATGCGCAATGTGCGCGAATCATGAATTGGAGACCACGCTTTTGCCATCCCTACTTGCGCGGCATCTAATGGGCAATTGCTGGTACCGCTCTATGAATCTCAGTACTGTTCCATTGGTGTGCTTGCACGTCACATTGGGTCCGGTGTCTGGAGTGAGTGTAAAGTTTTCAGCGTTAATTCGACTAAAACCAATAAATCTTCAAAAATGGTAAGTTAACACTAATTAATTTGATGTAGTGTGTTGACCTTTAACAGTGCGTTTTAGGATCTCAGTATTTGAACTACTTAAGTATTTAAAGATTGGTTGGAGTGAATCGGTGCGTTTTGGTTTTAACTCGGGAAACATAAGGCTTTCCAAATGAAAATTAAAATTGGAATAAGGAACTAAATCAAATTTCTAATATTTTGCGTATTTCAGGCCAAGCGTACAAAGAAGGTCGGTATTGTGGGAAAGTATGGAACCCGTTATGGAGCTTCCCTCAGAAAGATGGTGAAGAAGATGGAAATAACTCAGCATGCTAAGTACACATGCACCTTCTGTGGCAAGGTACATCCAATTTCTTGTTAATTTCGTTGTTTGGAAGTGGGAGGATTATTAAAAACTTTCAGTGCTGAAAAAATTTTGCTATAACCAGTCAGTTCTAAAAGTATTACAGTTCATAATCATTTGGATGTTGTTTTGCACAGGATGCCATGAAGAGGACGTGTGTAGGAATTTGGTCATGCAAGCGCTGCAGGAGGACCGTGGCCGGTAAGTTTAGTTTTGATTACTATTGAGCTTGAGAAAGTTTAATTGGGATTTATGAAGCGTGGGCTATGCGTACTGAGCCACTCATTATTTGAATTTCGGTTTTTCAGGAGGTGCATGGGTGTATTCCACAACCGCAGCTTCTTCAGTCCGTTCGGCTGTTCGTCGTTTGCGAGAAATGAAGGAAATTTAAACTTTTCGTGAATTTTGAGAAATAATAAACTAATTTGGTGTTGACCAGCTAAATCCAGTACTGTTCTTCCATTGCCGACCTGCTGTAGTGATCACTCATTTTAATGTGTGGGTGCGGTACTACTAACGATGTTAGGTATTCATGGGATCGGAGGCATTTGCCTAACTAATCTGATGTAGTTTGCAGGGACTGGCACTTACATCTTCAAAGGAGACAGTTTGGAAAGTTCTTAGATAGACTTCATTCGAGTTGTCTTCACGTAGTTCCATAGTCGTCAGTAATGCAATGCAGAAAATAGGTAGTCTAATCTCAACATCAGATCAATGTCAAATCGCGTCATCGTAGTTTATTCATAAAAATTACTCTAACCTAATATCACAGCATTTTAGCAGCACTAGAATTCATTTCCTAGTGTGCAACAGTCAGTAATTTGAAGTGTGTCTTAATGAAATCCAATTCAGTTTCAAACACATCTTTCATTCTCGTGTTGTCCCACTGTAAGCCATTGTGCTCTGCCTCAACCTTATTAGTCTTGCTTTTTTGAGAATCAGCTACGCAGCTATCTAACCATTCTATTGATTGCTTAACATTTGAATTCCACTGCTTACGACTTCCATCAGGACTACTTTCGAAGCAAAAAAGTAAATTGTTCACATCAGTGCCTACTTGGTAAGAGTACACTGTAGGAAATATCGAGCTGATAAGTTCCGTATACTTAGATTTCAAATTACTATTACGACAAACTAAATTAAGGACTAGAATTCCACTATTAGACTTTAGCCGCTGCTTCATCGTTCGTAGGTTAGCTTCTTCCAGAAATGCGGCTGGAGGGCAACTGAGACCGTCTGTAATATATTTGCTGTCAGCGTCTAACAAGATAAGGTCGAACTGCTTTTCTGAAATAACGAAAGAAAACCTGTGAGCTGAATCGCAAGGTTCGCACCAGGCACACCCTTGGAATTTAAAAAACATGCTAATAAAAACAGAGATAAGATTCTCACCACTATTAGCAAGATATTTTAAGCCATCATCAACAACGACTTGAAAAGAGTCATTTTGTTTCGGAAGTCCGAACCAAGTTTTGGCGACATCGACGATGGCGTCATCAATTTCTATGGCAGTGAGATTGACCTAAAAAGAATAATACAGCCATAATTAGTATGTTTTCCAGAGAATACAATGGCTGGGACCATAGTAAGTAGTAGCTCTAGACTTACTTTGGGCATGAAACTGTGGATGAATGTAGCAAGTAGACCTCCGCCCAATCCAACTAGTAATGCATCCATTGATTCAGTCTTGTAAAAGTAGCGGATCATGCCGAACGCAATACACATAATTTGATGATGTTCACATGACAGCGTCCTCTTCAGATTCACATGAAACTTTTCCTTGGCGTTTAACTGCAATTTTTAACAAGATTCCGTTATAAGTCCATGTTTCTATGCCTACTAGACTAAAGCAACTTTACAGAATTTAATTCAAAGCAGATAGGCTACTTCCTCTTTACCTTTGGATAAGCTCACTTCCGATTGAATTAGATTAGGACTATTCAGAAATATCAACCGCCGATAGCAGTGAGATGAATCGGCTGTAACGTCTTCTACGACGAAATCCCCAAGAGAACTTGGAGACTCCTTTAAACCTGATATTCCGTGTTCCAGTTTCATTGGATACTGTCATAATAGGGGCCTGTAACACAATAACAAAGTAAGTCAAGAAAGCTAAGATATTCCTTGTCTTCAGAAGTTTGGTTGCTCACGCCGGTCTATATTATTGAAAATAATGTGAGGAATTTCGACTTCCAAAAGTTTCGAGAGCCGAACTAAATGCAACACTGTTATTTTGTACTATCTTCCATCTATTGCAAAGAAGATTTGGCTAACCTAGAAAATGTCTAGCAGCAACAGTGACAGTACGGTTTATGCTGTACTTCCAAAGAAAATAACCATGGTTAAGGGCAACTATTTCTCAAAAACTCTTAAGAATTGCAACCAAACCATGCGCCAACACCAACATAATTACATGGGACAATGCGATACTACGCCCTTTCATCATACTGCTCGCAGCGGAATAAAAAATGATTCAGAAGTGAGCTGTCAATCCATTACCCAAAAAGAGAAGATCAGACCAGAAAATGACAGCAGTACAGTCTCGCTAACAACTCAAGAAGGTGACGCAACAATTTTGAACCTAAGGTGGGAAGATCGGAGAAAAATTGCGGACCTTATCACCGATCTAACCAAGTCGCACGAGAAGATCCATGTACTAGAAACTATTTTACTACAGTACGCAAAGGCAGATGCGTGTTTGCCTTGCTATTTAAAACAAATCAACATTCTACGAGACCGATGCAAGGGAATTTTGAAAATGAATGCAAAACGTATGACAGAGTTGGCTAAAACATCATTTAGAGACTCGNCAACATTCTACGAGACCGATGCAAGGGAATTTTGAAAATGAATGCAAAACGTATGACAGAGTTGGCTAAAACATCATTTAGAGACTCGCAAGCAATAACATTGTCCGCTTTTCAAAGGTAACCTGAGCATGTGATATCAATTATCAATCCCTATTAAATGTCTGTATTTTGTACTCCTAACAATGATTTCACACAGAATGCCGAGACGAAAAACAACGCAAATCGATTTGAGATCGAAAAGAGAAATATGCTGCCAAAACTGCGCTCCTACACCTATAATGTCGGACGACACTACGACTTTGGCGATACTTCAGCGCAGCAAACTCCTTTTATCGCAAGTTAATCAAAAGTACTGTGAAAGATTGAATAAATTCAATCAACAAGGACCCGCGGTTTCATTTTCTGGCCCATGTGACACGACAAAATCAGAGCAACGAACTAGTCTTGGATTCATAACCCCTTCTCCAGTGGTATCTCCAATTGTAAGATCCGGTCTACATTCTCAACCAAAACATCTATCTCTACTCTTCTACGATATGTTTTGTAGCTTGAAGTTGTTATCTCAATTCAACTTTTGCAACTGCAGAATGGATCACTAAGCAACTGCTCCACTGCAAGCTGAAGATGATGTGCTTAACTGACGTATAGTTTAGTTACTTGATTGGCTACGTCACGCAGAACATAGCTATCACTATGTAGATCAGAAAACATTAGCTCACCTGGCATTTTTTATTAGAAACGCTTTGAGGCATGAAGCTCCGGACGTGTCCCGAGATCTCATCCTTGACTTTCTCCATCGATTCATAAGTTTGACCCCTCACGAAATGAACGACCACCAATCGCGTAAAATTGGTAGTCCTGCGCTAGCTGTAATCTCCCTTCGTGACTTCCAAACAGCCACTCAGATTCCCTAAAATTTAGAAAATCATTTAGTGAAATAAACTGGATGTAACGAATTCAAATAATATTCAGCTCCTAAAAGTAGTCACTTATCTTACCTGCCTTCAGGTACGATCAGAATTCCAAATCTTTTATCAACAGGATTTCTCAACAGTTTCAGACAATCCGTGATATAATACCGATACCGTTCCTCTCCGCTATTGGCATACTGCTTGACCATAACTTCTTGATTGGCCCCAATTCCAATATTTTTTAACTCTCGCTGAAGCTGTACCATTGCTTGAGCATCAGCGACACTTTCGAGCAACTCGTCCAATCCACCAAGCCTCCGAAATCCGCTGTCACTACTGACTTCTATCACCTATTAAGAGTAAATAATAAACTTAAGGTTCAGCAAAAACATACCTCGATCCACACAAAAAACTGACTTACAGGTTTCATTCCCGCAGGTAGTTTAATTTTTGTGAAGACGTTGACAAATACAGGAAAAGCTATTCTGTCAGGAGAATCGCTGATCTTCTTGTCCATTTGCGTACACCTTGTGACTCTTATCATCCAACCAGCCCCGAAGAAGAAGGAGAATAGCTTCTTAGCCACATGCGGTTGCAACAATGATATGCATACAAATCGACCTCCCTTCTTCACCGTGCGATCGATTTCTCCCATCATGAGTTCAACTTTACTTTTCGCTTCACTATCCTCACTTTCAGGGGGTGCCAAGGCATCAAAGGTTCCCTTGTCCAGGACACAAGTGTAGCTTTCACCCTATCATTTAAAAAGCAAACAACCTGGATTACTTTCACGTCGCATATGACTTCAACCAGCTCGTAACTTCAGTTAACTTACCTCGAAATCCACCATACTTGTGACATCCTGCACTAGGAACTTGAGATCCGGATACTTTTGTGTCATTTGCTCTACTACGACCGCACTAATATCAATGTTAGTCTGGTCTCTGCAATCAAACACCAATATTAACAACCGTCCATCCTATGAAACAGTTAACACATTCAGTCGTCTGGATTTAACAAGCTAATTTGTTCCATGCGCAATTATGATCACCAGGAATCAATGTCCCAGCAACCTCCATGACCATGGGTTGATGTTGGCCGCTAGTAGTAACCCAATGTTTAATAAAGCAACGAAGGATTCTTCCGAAACGGCCTTAATCCTACTTATAAAACAGGTATAAGCTAAAGTGACACTTAAATTAAAATATTCAATTTCAGCTCACCTTATTCCTGCCTGATGCAAACAGTAGCTCAAGCTCGAATTGCCACACCCAATGATCAGCAATCTGTCTTTGGAAGTTACGTACTTATGCAATATTTCTGCCAAGTCCTCATACTCGCCGTACCTGCATGACCCAATTTATCCATTAATGATAGCCCAAAACATGATAATTGAATTAAACCTTGATAGTTCAACAACATTGGAGTATCAGGTCTTCACACAGCGCCTTGTAGCTCATAGTCTCCACATAAAGCAAGTGTTCCATGACAGACCAGGATGGCAATCATATCGAAACCCATCAAAGTGGTAAGGCATGATCTTAATTGATATTTGCCCAAGGGAAAGGTTAGTAAATAATGGCCAATTGTTCGTAACCGGCAAAAGGGCAGCTGAACAACGCAAATACCAACGAAACCAACTCAATTACCTTTACCTCTGAAATTCCTTCAAATCCCGTTGCTCACATGCAATTACTTAACCCCCAACCTTAACTAAAAGATACAAGGGAAGTCTTACCATTCAAACGGCTCTTCTTTGAGTTTAACAAAGAATTTGTCCCAATACTCCTTCAGGCCAAACTCCTTGGACGAATTCGGCAACAAATCCATTTCAACCGATAGTTTAGTTCAAGAAGTTAGATGCTGCAAACTAGTCCGATGAAATGATGCTGTTAATTGAAATCAACTAAAATGCGATCTCCTCCACAGAATAACGGTTCGGTCCATGCTTCCTCTACCCATGGCGCACGTGGACTGTCTCCACGCTTGGCCCATCATGAAATACAGAAGTTTAGCGGAGACCAAAAGAATCCAAACACCGCATGGAACTCACAGTTATCTCTAGTTCATTGATCAGGTCTTAGGTGGCGTTCCCCTCTTCTTTTTAGATTCATCTGTAACTTACGCACCAAGATCAGCCGCATTCATCGCAGATTTGATTAGACTCTAGACTCTTAGAATTTGCATCATATTTTAACTCTAAAGTCGCAAATGCAATCGAACAGTGGGTTCCGCTGCGGCCATTTCCGCTATACAAATCC
>VRMD01001505.1:0-16726 GCA_009872375.1 Sminthurides bifidus
ATTGAGGGGGATGGTGATGGCGACAATCCTGATGCCGAAGACTACGAGTACTATGCACATAGGCGTGCTCGCCCATTTAGCCATATTTCGCAAAATTATTCTGGTGAGTTACATAAAAAAGGTTTCAGCTGCAACTTTAGGCTTAATGTTTCGATTCCATACCAACTTGATCTTCAATGAATTTGGTTTTTCAGGTACTGCTCTAAACATGACAACAAACTCGCGTCGACGTGAGAATGAAGAAAATGATTCGCTTGAAGTAGTTGTTGATGGAGATGATACAAGCATTTATGGCCAGGCCCAGTACACAGAAACTGATGTCCAATCTGCGTTAAATAATCCCTCCAGTAGTCCCAGCAATAGAAGCACTCCGCAAGATTCCAAATCGTACGTTAATTTGTCTAATTATTGTAATGAAAAGTGTCCAAAATCTAAAAATGGAATGCTGCTGTTGTTCCATTACTAATCAAAACAATATTGTACGCTTAGATGGGCTGATGAAGACACTGAAGATGGGAATGGGCTCGATGTTGATCTGAATGCGGGAGAAAATGCTGTCAAAATGGTTATCAAAGCTCTCAAGACTCGTGTGCGTGAACTGGAGAAAGAACTCAAGTCATCCGCCGGAGTAGCTCACAGTGGCAATCAGTGCCTCATTTGCATGGTAAGTAGTTATTGCTCATGATTGATAGGTGATAAGTGATAGGTCACAGTAACGGAATTACGGATTTATACAACTGTCTTACACTGTTTCTATTTCAGGATAAATACAAGAAACCTGTGGTATCCGTTTCATGCTGGCACGTGCACTGTGAAAAGTGCTGGCTCAGAACTTTGGTATGATATCTTCTGTAAAATCTCTTCAACTCGGCATAGTATTATTATCAAACTTCTTCAATACTGAAAAACAATTGATTCACATTTCACTTTTCTATTTCAGGGTGCGAAAAAGTTGTGTCCGCAATGTAATATGATTACCTCAGCTTCAGATCTGCGAAGAGTCTTCTTATGACCGAGTGAATAAATGCCTATGCCGGCCCCAAGCATCTCCGTTGTCAGCTTCTTCAATTGCTGAACTACCGCATGCTCATGATGTTTTGTTATAGAAAATAATGTCAAATTATAAAAGGATCCTGAGGCTCAAGCGCCTCAGCAGGATTACTTGTATCAAAACTGAATCTGTTAATTTTAGTTGTCCAACAGTGTACTAACGATTCACGAAAAGTATGCAACAAAGGTTGCCCAAGCTGCTGCGAAGCTCAGAAACGTGGAAGTAACTTGCGGTTGCTTAAGTTTTTAACATTCAGTAATCGTATGTTCTTTAGATCAGCATTAATTTCAGCTAATTTTAGACATGATTGATCGATATATCTACACATAGATTTGAGGAGGAAATATAGTGTGAGTCCAAGGCAAGTTGGAATACTGAGCGTCCAAAATTGATAGCGGGGGAATCTGTAATAGAATGTTAGCTCCCGGAATGATTTTACAGCGTGTCAATCTCTATAACTAAACTGAAAATTATGCCACCGAAGTATTAATCACAGCAGTGACATAATGTCTAGTCTCCAGGTACTCCAGACGTTAGGTGTTAATAAAAGTACAGAAATACCGTTTTTATCCGTCCGCTAATTCAACTGCACCTCATTACTACGTTCTTGATCGATCATTAGTATTCAATACATTTACATGTTTCATAAAAATTCGCGGCCGAGTCAAATCATGTAAAAGTTTGGTCCACATGATCGTAAACATGTCTGAGAGTGAGTATGACTGCTTACTAGCAGCAGCCTACAAGTCAATAGAGCCTCACGTCAAGCTGTGTTTGCCACCTTTGAAAAAACAAAGATTTAGTAACCGAATGCTCGACGAGATCACAGATTCTTCTTGTCATCTGCGAATAACAAGCCGTTTGCATCGAGAAGAGCAGGGGACAGGCAAGAAGAGCTTGTTATGTTTTGGACTCCCTCAAGACTTTTTTATGGCTACGCTTTCCAAGCTACAATCCTCTCCGTCTTATCCTAGTTTAAACTGCACTAGCCTCTGTGCGAATTCATATCAACTATGCTAATGTTAACATCCAAATGTCGCCGCGACCAGTTCCAGAAGATGACCTTGATCATTCCTAGGCCAGGGTAGAGCAGAGAATCATTTTTAAGCACACGGCTCAACTTGAAGCATTTAGCACTCTTAGCGGTCACAAGACCAGTTTCCTACCATCTAACTCTTTCTGCGCTGTGGCCAATGTAGTGATTGTGATACAAGAATATTGTGAAGGAGACTTGAAACTTGAAACCTTAAATTCAGTGTACCTTCCCAAGGTCCGGTACCGGCCCTTTGTACAGCTGTGGTCATAACTGATTTACGTCGCAACAACCAGGTAAGAACACACCCGCTTCTGCGTCCTAGCCCGGCTAACCGAAGCTGACCTTCACTTACTATTCGCTATCTGTGATCTCATCCGACTTAAAAGTAGCAAAGTTATGCATTACATTTCCCTGTGGAGCTCATAGTCGAAACTTCCATTGGATCCCGGCCAAAAGTGTTTACTCTTTGTCATTATTTAGTTCGAGCGGTTCTCGTACGAAAGATGCTTTAGATTCTAATAGCAAAGTTATGCATTACATTTCCCTGTGGAGCTCATAGTCGAAACTTCCATTGGATCCCGGCCAAAAGTGTTTACTCTTTGTCATTATTTAGTTCGAGCGGTTCTCGTACGAAAGACGCTTTAGATTCTAAACAGCTATAGCTATCGGCTTGAAGATGCTAGCCAGAAGATGTATTCATACAGAGACGCTCTTTGCTCATTAATACTTTCAAGTTGTGTAACGCATTATACAAGGTGCACTATCCCCACTACGGATAATGCTTTTCGCGAAACGCCTTCAGGATATTTTGTACTTGAGCTACCACGGAGACCAACAGACTAATTCGCACGTGTACAGCTGATACGCACGTGACAGCAAGGAAAGAGTAAGAGAATCTCCTCTGGATGGGAGCAGGAAGGAATCCAATGTAGATACATAGGGAGACGGGAGACTTGCCACATCTGTTATCCAGTAATGCTTATGTGTACTTGTACCAAAAACAAGATTTCGCGTACCCGTACCGGCAGTGCGTGCAGATAGCTCTTGTCCGAGCTAGCCGTGCGTCGTAAATTGGTGTTTACTGTGTCTCAAGTTCGAGAAGTTCCTTATATTCTATTTGGGTTTTTTATTTGATTGTAAGTAAAGAAGTTTTGTATTCGTAAGTAACAGTGAAGTTTTTTTTAAGCAAAGAAGCGTTACATGGTTATAAACTGAATTTCATCTAGAAGTGCCAATTGAAAATTAGTGGACGAAAAAGTTAGCCGGATAAATCTGTCCGTTAATGTTTTTTACTTGCAGCAATGCTGCTTTTTAAAACTGTTGATTAAGCCGTTTATCACTAATTAAATATTACATTTTTTTAGATTCTGTACCGTCCTCGCAGAGATAGTGAAAATGGGGGGAAAATACAGCAGCTTAAATCCGATGGAAGTTCCGATTCCTAACCTTCATCAGCTTCTTGACAGAGATCCTGGTCTGAGACCATTTGAGCAGGATATAAGAAGGAGGTTCGTTCGTATGACATATTATCACACAAGTATTTAAGTCCTGATGAGGGTTGTTTGATGGACATGTGCCTTTACGAATGATTGACTAATTGTGGTTACCCAACCACTGTCTCAGGTATGCAGTCTACCTGGATTGGATGGAAGGTATCAAGCAGCATGAAGGAGGACTGGAAAAGTTTTCAAGAGCTTATGAAGAATTCGGAATCCACGTCCTGTCAGATGGCACCATTAAGTGCAAGGAGTGGGCACCGGGCGCTCAAGAAATGTACTTGGCTGGAGATTTCAGTGAGTGGACATCTTATTACAGGTGGTGGTAATTAGCGAGACAAGCTTTGCAATTAATGCATTTTTTCAGACAATTGGAATAGGACGGAATTTCCTTATCAGAAGTTGGATTATGGAAAGTGGTCACTAACTCTGCCTCCTAATGCTGATGGAAGTCCGAAAATCAAGCATTTGTCAGAAATTAAGGCAGGTTAAGCGTTGTTTAATCCTGTTGACTGATTTGACTTATGTTAGGTTATGAAAGCTTGGATTTTAATTGGGATTTTGAACTATTTAGGTGATCATCCGCGACAAGGATGGCAATTTGCTGGATAGGATGTCACCATGGGCCAAGTATGTTGTTCAACCACCCAAAGAGCAAGGCTACACCTTTAAATACATTCATTATAATCCTGAAGAGGTGCGGAAATGATTTCTTCATTTCTATTGTATCGTAGTTTAAGTTAAGCACTTAAAATGATACTGGAGTTTTATGTATATACTACAGAAATATCAGTTCAAGCAACCTAGGCCTAAACGACCAGAAAGTTTAAGGATTTATGAAAGTCATATTGGGATAGCTTCTCCGGAGCCAAAGGTGGCTAGCTACAACGAATTTACTGAAAATGTAATACCACGAATCAAGAAGCAAGGTATGAGATATGAGTTACTTATATCTTTTATGCTGATCACCTGTCGAAGCAAGACTTTTTTGATGGAGTAAATTACGCAGGTTACAATGCAATCCAGCTGATGGCTGTTATGGAGCATGCCTACTACGCTAGCTTTGGTTACCAGGTGACGAGTTTCTATGCTGCGTCAAGGTTAGTTGCACTTAGTTACATGCAAATATTTCATTTGGTTATGCTCACTAAAGATATTATGACTAAATTCTATTTTAGTCGTTACGGCACACCCGAGGAGCTAAAACGGCTGATTGATACTGCTCATGCCAACGGTCTAGTCGTACTTCTTGATGTCGTTCATTCCCATGCCTCCAAGAATGTTTTGGATGGACTGAATAATTGGGATGGGACTAGTGCCGGTTACTTCCATGCTGGTCCAAAAGGAGAACATAGTCTTTGGGATTCTCGACTTTTCAATTTCCATGAGTGAGTGTTAAATGTTGTATTTATCATGCTGTTACGAGTAACCCGGATTGGATGGGATCAAAAGTCGTCGCTGATCACATTGCTAATGCAGTTAGCAGACTCATTCTGAGAANAATGTTGTATTTATCATGCTGTTACGAGTGGCCCGGATTGGATGGGATCAAAAGTCGTCGCTGATCACATTGCTAATGCAGTTAGCAGACTCATTCTGAGAATGGTAACTTTTTAATCGTATGCAATTACAGGCATGAAGTACTGCGGTTTTTGCTGTCCAACTTGCGGTGGTACCTGGAGGAGTACAATTTTGATGGCTTCCGGTAAGACTCTTTCCGTTTCATGCTTGATTGCTATTTGCTAAAGGTCGAATGGGTTACGGGTTTGGAGTAATTTGCAATCGTTTTCGTAAGCACTAACCATTACAAGAAATGGATAGATCATTTTACAACGTATATTACACTTACAAAGTGATGGGGATCGGGGCAAATGCAAGGCTGGGAATTCTTTACTTTGCATCGGCTATAACTAACAGTTGCATGTGGGCAATTTTTTAAAGGAAACCCGGAAAGGCCATGTTTGTGTAAAACCATCATTACTTTCGAATCGAAAATGAATTTAGATTTGATGGGGTAATGACTATGATCTATCATACCCGAGGCATCGGGCATGGATTTTCGGGCGACTACAATGAGTATTTTGGACTCAATACTGACACCGATGCGTTGGTGTACCTGATGCTTGCCAATGAAATGATTCATAACCTTTATCCAGGAGGCCATTACGATTGCTGAGGTACGAAATAGTTCTGTTTTATTTAACGCTCATAAGGTAAAAATATCAGAAGAAATGAATTGTTCATACCTTGTTTTTGTAGGAAGTATCTGGATTACCTGGATTGTGTAGACCAATTTCGGAAGGAGGTATTGGATTTGATTATCGTCTGGCTATGGCGATTCCAGATAAGTGGATCGAGTTGCTCAAGAAATACAAGGTATACTTTGTTGGTACATAATTTTAAATACGCTAACCTTTTTATATCAACTATGTAACGTTTAATTTTGTTTTTTGACAGGATGAAGACTGGGATATGGGAAACATTGTTCATACTCTAACAAATAGGAGGTGGATGGAAAAAGTAGTAGCTTATGCAGAAAGCCACGATCAGGTTATTCAAACGAAAGCCTTACTTCGCATACCCTTAGTGTATGATTTTAGTCAATCTAACTTGATGTACTTTCTGTAGGCCCTTGTTGGAGACAAGTCTATTGCGTTTTGGTTGATGGACAAAGAAATGTACACTCACATGTCAACGTTGTCCGACCCCAGTTTAATCATCGACCGCGGAATCAGCTTTGCACAAGTTGATTCGTCTAATTACAATGGGCCTGGGTGGTGAAGGATATCTGAATTTTATGGGTATGCGTACTAGCATTCTTAATTTACTATACAGAATTACACACTACAATATTTTTGTTCAGTTCCCTGATTATTGGCCACATATTTTTCCAGGAAACGAATTCGGTCACCCTGAGTGGCTAGATTTTCCCCGCGCAGGGAACAACGATTCATATCACTACGCTCGTCGGCAGTACAATCTTGCTGACGATGACTTGCTGAAGTACAAATTCTTGAACAGATTTGATGCCGCTATGATGAAGCTAGAAGAAGAATATGGTTGGCTTCATAAAGATCCTGTAAGATAATTTTCATGAATGGGATAATGAACGTTCTCAATATGTTGCAGCTTTCTACTAGGTTTATGTGGAACTTGTAAAATGAACATTATATTCCACAGGGATATGTCAGCTGGAAACATGAAGGTGACAAGGTCATTGTTTTCGAGCGAGGTGGCTTAGTTTTTGTCTTCAACTTCCATACCACAGGAAGCTTCCCCGATTATAAGTATGTTCTAAAATCAGACACGGGTATCTCAACTGTCTCCGCGTCTATTGATACTTGGTTAGTGTGCAATGGTTTAAAATTTTGTTCTAACTCTGAACAGAATCGGCGTCGACGTACCAGGAAAGTACAGAATCGTTTTGGATAGTGACGCAGAAGAATTTGGAGGTCAGAAGAGACTTGATCATAATGTCGACTATTTCACCTTGTCTGATGGATTTGCGGGACGCAGATGCTCTTTGTTGGTATGTATGCACGAGTGTGGAGCAAAATTTAATTTTTCATTTCTCCTTAATCCTCTCTGTAACGTTGATGTTGACCACTCCTCTTGTTTTCCAGGTGTACATCCCCAACCGTACAGCGTTTGTTCTTGCCAAGCAAGACTGATTACAGTGCCAAAAGGAAAAGTTAAACCCATATTTTCAGATTCACATTGGTGCTAGGTTAGACTAATATCAAAAACTAAATGCAACGCCAGGTCTGAGCTTTAAATGTAGCATTTTATTGTTACTGTTACAATTTGCCGTTAAATAATTCTAGCTTATGGAAAGAGCATGCTTATTTTTGCGGTCATTAAAAAGCGGTCTTGTAAGTGACTCACTCCATTCAGTATAAATCCATTTCCAGATGAAATGATGAATGATTAGCTTCCAGCACTTTATCAAACACGTTTTCAGCCAGTTGAAATCTTTAGAACAGCTCATTTTGAGCTTTTTCAATAACTTCAGATGTGATAACGTAATATCCTACGTCAGTTGAACACGAACACATCGCCTAGTTTTTGCTGCTCAACATATAGATTAAACTCCCAAATTGAAGGAATTGTGAGCAAGGTACTGTGCTCCTTCCCAACATTGCAATCTGATGACGTCCGCAAACTGTTACTGGTGCATATGTTATCAACGTTGAGTACAAAGCTCTTGTAACGTTCAATTGATTTAGGACAAGACTTTTTTCCGTGTTGACGTCAGTGAAAATACCTGGTACAGTCGAAGTCGTCGCCGCCTGAATTTTTTGCACGTAGTCCCCGCCGTCGATCAAGATTTACAGGAAGAAGTAATCCATTCGGTATTTTACCGTAGACATGCAATATTGATGATATCTAAGTTGGCAACCACATGCTTGTCGTGGTAAAACAACCAGGTAAAACACGGTAGGATTAGACTGTAGCCACAGAGATCGGCAGAGGATGCCGTCCAGCACTACCCAGCAGAAAAATTGGCTGCAAGATGTGGTACTACGTCAGTATCCTTTTTTACTTCACCACGATCCCCATGTTAAGCTTTGAGATTCATTTATGCAGCAAGGTAACAGGTTGGCACCTTCCACGGAAGTGGTAGTTACTACACTGCGAATGGACCTTCAAGGTAGGCGGGTGGCACAGTTGGCAACGTTGACGAAGATCCATTAGGCGTCTGAGGTGAGGAATCTCGACAGAAACCAGGAGATATTTATGCCCAATCTATGGTAATCCATGTCAATTTTAAAGTCTTAGCACCATTACGAATCATGACTGTGGACAGCTTCAAGTGATCAGGTGACAGTCATTGCGGATTAAATCTAATAAAGCCCGTTCTGGACGCAGAAATTTGAAAAGCCTTCAAAGTATTTGTCAGCCTTGAGATTTCGGAGGCCCAAAGTTTGATTGACAAGAACCTGCTCCTGCCTTGAGGACAGGTAATTGTAAAGATTTAGCTGTACAAATATTTAAATTGTAAATTCGATGTTTGAATAAAAAATGCAGAGCAAAAGTTGCGAAAAGTAACAACTTCTACTGTCTTATTTCATCACTTGCCTGATGTCAATCACTGTCAGTTGAACGATTAACGAGACTATGCGGCTCGATTGAGCCATGAACTCAGTAATTACATCGGGGTGAACCGGACTGCAAGGTCCCACCTTTGAGCATGTTTGCAGAGGGATAGAGAGACCATGTTGGAGTGGAAGTGGAAATTTACTATAGATTTCACAAAATTTCTGAATATGAGTTCAGTAAAGAGTTAATAAAATAATTATTTTTTTTTTGGAATTTCAATGGGAAATCATCCCAGTGAAAGTTGTTGGTGAAAGCATGGATTTTCAAGTCCATGCGCAAAGATAGCAAAAACTGCATGTAATGTACGAATGTTGAAAGCATAAGGTATAGTACGATTAAGGGTTAAGGCCCGAAGTAATACTAATATAAAGTTGCAAACGTAGGAAGCAATTGGTAAAAGATCATGAGGAGCAACTTCTTCTGCACTCAATGTCAGGTACATGGAGAAGTTTTAACTCAGTACAGTCAGATCACAAATAAGAAATGCAGCAAAGGAAGCACATCTCATGCTGGCAATGAGATTATAGCAACGAGGATTCTGCCAAGATGCGAAGATCAACTTAATGAATGCTGATCGCAATGAATAAGCGTATGTGGTCAGGTGGAATAAATTTTGCATCCGCTTGAACCCTTTCTCTCGCCATTTCCTCACAGAAGAGAAGCTTATAGTAAGGGAAGCATTGAAGCCGTGACATTGAGCCTGAACTTGGAGAGGATGTAGATCGATGCGGTTGGAAATGTACCCTCTTGATGGTTAGTATCGAGGCTGTCTGGTTGCAAATTAACTGGATACAGTTTATAAGGTTGGTAGTTGGTGAGGCTGGTTGCAATTAAGTTGTTGTAGCTTCATTGGAGCAAGGGCGAAGGTGCTACTGCAAGCGTAGTAGGCGTTTAAAATGATTGACTTGTTGTTCGGAAGCTGAGAATTGGAGAAGATCAAACGGCCGAAGCTGTTGCCAGAGACTTGGAATCAAAATGAACCGTGTAAGAATTGTTTTATTCCTTCCAACCTCCGCCTATTACAAGTAAAAGTAAGGGGGGTAAACAACAGACATACGCTCTTTCCCTTCCATGAATATATTTACCCCTTTTAAGCATGACATGATAACACGAAAAAGGATGAATACTCCATCAACGCGTACACGGAACCTCGCGGGTGTGAGCTTGCAAATATTTCGCAAAATTTTTATCAATTCTAGACTACCATTTCATTTTTCCATTCCGTCCTCTTCCCATCGTCAATCCAAACAAAAATCCATGGAAGCATGCCTCCTGCCTCCAAAAGGCTCCCAGCTCTCTCTCAGTTCATCTCACTTGATGTCTGGTGACTATAGTTTCCAAGTCGGTAGTTGCTATATGTAAAATATTTTTCCCACGTAAAAATTTCACCATGCTCGTAGTCCTGCGGTTCGTCAATTTAATTAAATTTCTTGAATGCAGTCAATGCAATTTTCCTTGCGGAAACCTTTCCTAACGTTGAACGCATCCCCCTGATGAGTGAGTACTGAGCAGGTGATGGCGTCAAGGGATGGAAGGCGTGTTTAAACACAAGGTGATCGAGTAAGCATAGGGGGCTGTGATTGGGATTTGCTCAAGGTTCAGGGAATAAACTCGCATTGAATTGAAGTGAAAGCTTTGCTTGCGTTTCAATTTACTGAGAGTTCCAACGATCAGTCACTGTCCATCTTTCAAAATAAAATCAAACAGAGGGACACAAACGTGGGTTTTCTTCTTGTCTTTCCTAATTACTACTCTTGAATGAGGGTTGGCACACACCGGCCACCGCACACGGGTTGGTAGCAGGTCCACAGGCCGATACAAAGACGCAGGCTTCAGTTCACTACTACAATCAAGTTCTCGACTCATAGCAACCGACTGCAACCTTTTTGATTCTCTTGCAAAGGTTTCGTAAACGCTTACGGAGTCTTTGAGCTAGTTCCTGAGAACCAGCGGTTTATCAAAATGAGTTTCTTCCCTCTGCCTATGGTCTTGAAAACAAACTCTAAGCAAAGCATTGGAATTTGCAACAAGGTGCCAGGAATCCGTAGACTGTATCGACGGCCTGAAGTCGAGAGATGATACTACTCCGAGAACGTGCCGGCAATAACAAAGGCTGCTGTTACGAACAGGTGGCAGAATGCAAGCAAGTAATTCATTATCACCTGCTCGTCCCTATTACCTTCGTACCAAATCATAAGTTGTTGTGCTTAAAACTCCATATTATTTGAATATTTGAGCTGTCGTCGTAGACAAGCTTTCGTAGTTCCAATTCAAAGTTCAGACCTTAATATTTCCCGTTAGTGCTCAATGATAAAGCTGTAATAAAGCATTTACATTTTAACAATCTGCCCAAACTTCACTTTATCTCTTTCAAGTCGTACTAGATCCGAATTGTTTCCCTTAATTAAGTACTGATTATGAGTAGGACTTGAGCGTTTGATGAACCCATTGCTTCGTCAAACCAAGCTCCCTCATAGCAAAGATGGGTAACCTAACAATTGTTCGGATCTTCACCTCAGCACTTAGGTTCACCTACACCCTATGTACTAGCTCGATGGAATTGTCTCAATGACCTTTTTATATTTGATTAAGATTGAGAACACGATTTGGTTGCAAGATGAGTCGGAAGGTCTCGTCAGATCAGCACTGCCGGCTCACACAAGCAGGTAAAGCATATTACTGAAAAGGAATAGCGATAAAAATGATTACGATTTTTAACTGTGTCTCATCTCTCAATAGGAATTTCAAAGGTTGATAGGTAAACGGCGCTGACTTTCAGATTGGATGGAGGCCGGCCGCTGTTGCAATCTTAGCCGTTATAATCAGTTAGCTGTCGGAAGGGAAGAATGACCAAATCCAAATGATCAAATCCTTTATTTTTCAGACCCAGCCGACCAGACAGGGGATAAAACTTTGTTACTTTGGCGCAAGTTGATAATTCGGTTACTTCGAGAAAGGAAGAGAGAGATAAAAGGACTTGTGAAAGCTTTGTAATCGGCACAGAGTATCGCGTCAAGTCTAGCTGCTTTGCTAAAACTTACAAGGTGGAACCGGTCTGTAAGCGGCTCGATTGAGGCGGCTTGTGCTAACACGTAGCAAAGGTGGCGTATAATTAGTCACCTTTCAGATTGACATAGCACGAGACGGAGGATGGCGAGCTTTAATCTCCTGCAGTCCTTCCTGTAAAGAGCACCAGGCGGTTGTTCAATGCATCTGAAAGTGCAATCCACACATATTCTTGAGTACTTAACCTATTGCGTCAGCTCTGATGATGCTACCTATTCAGTTGACCAGAAACGGCTATTTCTCCGCCTTTCCTTTTACAAGGCGGTTGTTCAATGCATCTGAAAGTGCAATCCACACATATTCTTGAGTACTTAACCTATTGCGTCAGCTCTGATGATGCTACCTATTCAGTTGACCAGAAACGGCTATTTCTCCGCCCATCCTTAAGCCCAATTTAAAGTCTTCTTTTACCCCCGGTGATACTGTGCGTAGTACGGATTACCATAGTAACGCCGTCCCGCCTGCGTTTGAACAGGCTAAACTTTAACTGAAAGCGTAAGGGAAATCCTATGCAGTACATGGTAATTACATACCAATATGACTGAATCTTGACTATACTTTTTTCCGAAACGGTATCCATGCGGATATAACGGCGGTAATCACCGGCGGTAAAAGAAGACTCTAAATTTGGCTTTATACAAATCTCCCAAAAAACCGAGGTGAAGGGTAGGAAGAAGTTCAAAAAGTTTTGATCATGGTATTCATGTAAGGTAAAGGACTAGGACCTCGGTAGGCAGCAATGGCAGATTTCAAGCCGATTTTTACTAATGAATTCCTTATGTACGTACATGTATGCATTCACAGTTTCGATAAACTATTTCACCAATTCCAGGTTCACAACTGGCTAAAATCAATTCCTTGCGAATCGAAGCAAGTTTCTAGGCGTTGAGTCGGGAAGTACTACCACGTTTTTGACATCGCTACTGCATTACACGCCAGGCTGGTGAAATCAGAGATTCCACAACAACTGTACAAGCCGTCCTTCAGCAAAGCCGCTTGAGTACATACGTGGTAGTGTGGCTTGTTGTAGTAGTGGAAGGTGTTTTACAACTGGTTTCACATGAATCTTGTGATTAAAGCCTAGCCGTGTTTGCATTCTTGGTAATGCTGGCATGATTCCGACGAGAGCTATGAAATTAGCCACGGTGTTTGAAAATGGTCCCTGACTGATATGAGAGGGATGGATGCGCCGTGATTTATAAGTCAGTCAAGTCTGAAACCCGATTATCTAATGGGATAAATACATGCACATGGGAGGAAGACCCGTGATTTGAGTGAAGGAAACAAGATTGTTCGTCGAAGGCCGGATGACAAGGCGGACGTGGGAGAAGCGGTCAAGTGTTTTGCTGAGAATTTCAATGGGGTAATTATGGCAAGTAAAGGGACGAGACAGGGCAGGTAGGGAGTCGCATTTGTGGAGCTAGATGAAAGGCATGTAATTGAAATCACCTGACCTGTTGTTGCCATGATCATATTTACATGCCACTTATGAGCCATTCAGCTCTGTAAGCATCGCTTATTAGGGTTGATAGGCCAAGTGGAGAAGAGGCAGGCCGTATTACTCACTAGAGTGGAAATGGTGCCTAGAATCCAAGTCGCGGAGTCTTTTACCGTTTCCCTGTGCCAGGTGCGGGCCAGGGGTAGGATTTCATCAATAATGTGAGTAGTATACGTGTGTCCTCATCAATCAATGAGTTTGTAAACACTCTCCTTACTGGACGTGAGGCAGTTGCTGCGGTAACGACGATGCTGCTGCAAGCCGCAATTAATTGAACTATCGTGATATCAAAATTAATTATTGATTTCAATAAGTTTGCACTAAACTGTAGGTGTAGCAGCCGAGACGGGTAAGTGTTACAGTCGCTCGTGCGTGCAGCTGGCCACTCCACAAAGTAAGAGTGGGGGTAGCAGCAATGGGATTGCATTGGTTGAATAAGAATTGTACAAAATAACGTATTAGAACCCAAATCATGCGGTCAATTGACGTTGTGAGAAGACGGTTTGAAGAGAGGGAGAGAGGGTCGTCCATGTCCGAACGACAGCACGCCTTCAACCTAGTTGACTGACTGAGTTCAATAGAACGTTTCATGCCAGACAGACATTAAGAGTTGTAATAAGTGTTTACAACTGGGAAAGCAATCTTGGTATTCATACGATCAGCGTCAAGAAAAGGTTTCAACACGAATTCCATAATATTGTTGTAAATTAAGCAGGATTCTTTCAAGTTTGCCTTTCATTTATGAAAATTGCTAAACTGGATTGTTCCTCTTGGCGCTTCCTTCTATCACCACCAAAAAGCAAAGCGGCAAAGCTTTAATTTCGCTACTCCCAGTTCACTAAAAGATGTTAAACGAATGAGATAAAGAGTACTTTTATTGCACATTCATGTTACTTTACCTAGCATCCAATCCATGTTGAACGGGTAGGGGCACCAGCAACTAAGAGTTTGGATGAGAAGATCAATATTTTGATGGCTTAATAGTGATTAAATGGGTAGTTCAGCTTGGTCAGAGATCTTAGCCTGAGAGAAGAATCTTCAAAATGATTTTAATTGCTAGACACGTAGTAGACATTTGATGGACAATGTAGAGATTTTGTGACGACCACGGCGGCTTCATTCTGTCCCCAGTTTTACGTAATAGTCATGCCTGTAACTGTGCTGAAAAATGTTTCAGGTAAATCTAGTTATGGTGGTAATTGCCGAAAATCATTGCGAATTAATTCAGCATTTTCCTGCTTTTTAATGATACTCACGAGCTGATGTTGACATGGGGCTGACGAATACGGCTTGAACGACACAGTATTTGCAAACATTCAGACAAGTCTACCCAGTTGTTGTGCCCCGATAAATTACCAAATGTTGACGTGGACTAATCCAGAATTTGAGGATCCTTGTTAATGACTCTGAACATGCTAATCTGGACCACCATTGTCGTTAAGAGATTATCGTCATCAGATCTTAAATCTTTTGTATTCTAAACAAACTAGACGTACTTGTTGTTCCAGGTAATTGTTCCTCTGGTAGTCGGCTGTGAATTGGTAAATGTACATGACATTTTTTCGGTGACACTTGACTTAAACAGGCAGTATGATGGAAATTTTCGCAGTTGTTGTTATCGCATTGACATCTAAACGACTTAAAACTAGATTGACGATCGTGTAACTATCATCGTCATAATAGCTAATTGATGCATGCGAAATTTTGAGAATTCGCCATTAAATTGGTATGTACTGTCGGCTTTGAATTGGTGGATGTACATGACATTTTTTCGGTGACACTTGACTTAAACAGGCATTATGATGGAAATTTCCGCAGTTGCTGTTATCGCAGTGAGATCTAAACGACATAATTGACAAAACTAGATGTGCGATCGTGTAACTATCATCGTCGTAATAGCTAATAGATGCATACGAAATTTTGACGACTCGCCATTAAATTGATACTAGTCTTTGCTAGGACAGGTATCGTAAACCTATTACCATTTTGTTACTTCATTATTGCCGCTTAGCCATGTCCTTCCAGCCCTTCAGAAACAACATTTTGAAGCGGATCTCCAAATTCTTAAGAATTAGCCACAGGCTCTTCTTCTTGCTGCATTTTGACTAAGCAGGAATGAGCCCAAACAAGCTCTGACTGAGATCAAGTAAAACTCTTAGATCTCATATTTGGCTCTGTACCATAAGCTGTACTTTGATGGAGCCAAGCAAATCAAAGTTAGATACGGCGAAAAATAAGTAACGTTCTTGTAGTCCTCCTGTTTGACTCTTCGCCATGAGCTCACGTTGATGGAACCAAGGGAGTCAAAGTTAGAAAGCCAGAAAACTAGCGAGGAAAAGTAAGTCCAAAAGCATATTTGCAAACAGGGAATGAAGACGAGCAACCACTATGAGCTGGTTAAATTGAAAAAATGTTAAGTGTGGTAGGCAGACGGCCGCAATGATTTCTGTCGTGCTGCCTATTTTAATGAGAATTGATTTATGCTGCATTGTTTGGATTACATGTGGAGGTCGGTTCTCAACGTTCAATCACCTCCCTCTGCCTGTTCGTCTACCCTCGTCAATCTCCCTCTGTTCACCTTACCCATTTTCTTATGGATGAGCAATTTTTGTCAGCATCTCTCAACTCTTATCCCAATAAATGATCAGCGGATAGTACCAAAACCGGTTTCCCTGCTATTGCGACCACTCGAGTGCAATCCGAGTGTGATTCACTCATATCAAGCCTTTAAATCCCATGGTTTTCGTCTCATATTCTTTTGCCGTTTCCGAAATATCCACTTCATAAATATTCCTTTAAATGCTCCTACGAGCGGCCATTACTATGCTAAAAAATTATTTTTAGTTAGCACAAACAACAGCAGTCCCAACCGCCATTCCATCATGGAGCCAAGGCACGCGAACGATGAAATCAATGTTATTCCCTCTGCTACAATCAGCAAGAACGTTTTTCTTCTCCGCTTCTGCTTAAGTTGTATTGCATCACAAGTTGTCTCTCAATGCCTTATGGGCAACATGATCACACAAATGGGGCCGGTTTTAAAGAATTTTCTCTCGACGCACCAGTCCATGTATCTTCGCTTCGATAAGAGGACCGTATGTCATCCAAAACGCCTGTTGCGTGTGGCCAAAGTTGAATTGTGTTTCGATTACTATAATGCAGGCATTCCTACCCCTTCCTCAGGGACGGATAAGCGGCAAAACGACACGGCGACCCTAGTTTGGCAGCGGTGCCGCTTTGAGGCGGGTAACAGGCTTGTCGTCAATGTCCGCCGCTCGATATGGTAAAATGCTATTGCAGCGTGCAGCAAGGCCCGATTGACACTGATGGATTTTGTCACTTACGTTCCCGCGTTGGAAACGCAGGATGTTCTTCGGCGGAGAAAGATTGTTTTTGCATAATTTTTCTTCCTTGGATGGATGATAAGAAGATGGCGAGAGTGCGTAGAGACAGAAATTCTTGGAGACGACATGAAAAAT
>VRMD01001506.1:0-16720 GCA_009872375.1 Sminthurides bifidus
GTTATGAGACGAACATTAGAGTGAATTAAAAGGCATTACCAATATCAATTCCCATTGTAGCTAAGGATTACAGTCCAACTTCCGAAGTTATTGCCTTGTTCCGTTTTGGTTGCATATAGGGAAAAAAACATTCCCCGTCCTGTTCTATGTGCAACAAAATTGCACTGGACGTGGACAGACACTTAGGGAAAGTCGCACGTATTAGTTAATGGAAGCGCTGTGAGCAAACACTTTGTCTACGTAACCCCTGGCCGGAAGAGGAGAGGAGGCGAAAACCAACCTCCGGTATAATTGAAAGAAATCTGCGGATTAGTTAGCTTGGGATTTGAATGCGAAATCGGTAGGTAGAAACACGGCAGGAGTTACGTAAGGAAAACAAAGTTCCGTTCTCCCTTCGGACGTGAGTTTGTTGAAATCTTCTCAGATTCACATTCACATTTAATGTCCACCCAACAATCATCCATCTTCCACACGTGACTGCCGATTCCCGATGGACTACATGATGCTACGTAATGCTAATAGTAGTAGTCATTTTTGATTTATAACTTTAACTACCATCCATCAACTACTGCTGCCCGTAGTGGTGGTAGTGCCACTACCGAGTGTACACAATGCACCTTGTAGCAAAAATCATAGCCGTTTGAGCATCGGACTTGGCACGGCAGAATCATGTTTCACTTCCATGTTTGTTATCATTACAGTCTCCTGTCCCTTCACGGCTCGTATTGTAAATTGTGATGTGAAATTCATATTAACGACCAACTAAACTATCGCTTTTACACCCACGGAGACAATATGATGTAATTTCAGTTCCTCCTAACGCAGTTGCCAACAGTACATGACTACCGCATGAACCTCTCACTCTCAAAAACAGGTTGGTCGGCGGAGGAAATTGAATCCCATCGATGAATGATACACGGCGTACATGACTGTGGGTTTTTATCGAAGCTTGTTAGACTTCTTAGTATGCAAACCTAGAGGCTTTGTTTCCTCCTCAAAAAGCTACCGTTACTGCCGCTACCACTGCAACCAGCTCAAGTGCTACGCTGCCACCACCACCACTTCCTCAAGGGAAGGTGGAATGTGCTCTGGTTTAGAATCAGAATATGGATTATTAGCGTTAATTTGATCCGCAAAGATGATAGTTTCTCAGAATATTTATGAACCGCATGAACCTCTCACTCTCAAAAACAGGTTGGTCGGCGGAGGAAATTGAATCCCATCGATGAATGATACACGGCGTACATGACTGTGGGTTTTTATCCAAGCTTGTTAGAATTCTTAGTGTGCAAACCTAGAGGCTTTGTTTCCTCCTCAAAAAGCTACCGTTACTGCCGCTACCACTGCAACTAGCTCAAGTGCTCCGCTGCCACCACCACCACTTCCTCAAGGGAAGGTGGAATGTGCTCTGGTTTAGAATCAGAATATGGATTATTAGCGTTAATTTGATCCGCAAAGATGATAGTTTCTCAGAATATTTATGACTTGGACGAAGGCAAGTTGGAAACCGCATTGTGCAAAAAAACCCAAACGTGTCCACAACTACACTTCCTTCATTTCGTCAAAATAGTCATCTCGTCCCCTGACTTGTGTTACGACATGTAAAAGAAGCATCTTTTATGCGCCGCCATTTTCCTCACCTCGAGCCGTGAGAAGAAGTGCATCTCCGCTTGATTTTTACCATCCATCATCAATTCTTCTTTATTCAGGCCCACAACACGATATCGCAACAAAAGGGCATGGACCAGTACCAAAAAAGCTACGAAATCGATATTATGCAGCCTGCAAATACATACGTGCACGTAATCGCATTACAACATTAAAAATTTCGTTTCTTCTTTCTACCTTATCTTATCTTTGCTGCGGTTGCATTTGAATATACATTAACATAACGTTTCTGCTCCCTCAGCCAATACAATGTATTATGCGGAGGCAACCCTCACTTACCCCTTGGTGCATGGCTGACGATGGATTTTGCGCTCTGGTAATACACAAGACAGCAAGAAAATTGAAAAAGTTTGTGGGAATACCATCATCGTGTCTTATTGCTTGTTTACGTTTTGCTTTTAGGGCCCAAAAATAATCTCTGCGACTGTGACGAGTCGCCCAAATCGACAACGAAATGGTCCAAGGACCTTGTCTGGCAATGCGCGGCTCTTTGGTGAGTTAAAAGGATATTTCGCCATACTTCCTTTCCGACCATGTCAATTTTACGGCGTCGCAACTTTGCATCAGCTGCGTTGCATACGTGCAATATAATTTGTGTGATAATGGTGGTTTAAGGGAAACTGTGCAGCGGAGGGAAGAGAAGTTGAAGAAACTTGTAAGTCAGCGAAGCATTAAAATATTGATGGTTTCGCCACACCGAAGAAAAATCTTGCCGAGGTAACCAATCATAGCAATATCGAGAGTTTCTTCAAAGCCAAAAGCCCTAAAGAGGTGTAGTGTGGAAAAATTGCAAGAATTAAAGCAGTGCAAAACTGCCTGCAGTCCTATCGTCGGTTCCACCTTACCGAAGCATTTGAGCATGTACCCGCAAAGGACTTATTCACCCGCTATAAATTCAGTTACTTGACCCCTTCATCCGCCTCTGACAGCTCGCCATGTTCTGCACGCTAACAAGCCCGTAAGCCAGCCCGGCAATTAAATCAATCCTCCACATTTCAATCTGTATCAAATACCTGTTATAGCATAGAATATGTAGCTCCGGATTATCACCACCTCACCGATTATATAAGTTAACGCGGGAGAGGCGTCTCCTTCTACTCACCATTGCACTGGTTCGTTGAAGCACAAACGCAAATCCGCCGACTTCCGCTCCCTAACAGATAACGGGCGGAATTATTTAAAGCATTCCCGATCAACGCTATTTGTAATCGTGTACTTAAACTGAAATGATGGGGCACGTCATGTAACACCGTTCCACTTCCACATCCAAGTCTTTACCGTGATCAAAAAGGGTTGCAGTCGGGATAACAGTGTTATCCACCGAGTGGGAACGTTCACATTGAAAATGCGTGGTGACCATGTCCGTAATGTGTGTAGCCTGGTAAAGTCAGAACCGGTAAGTTTGTGTCCGCGTGAAATGTTAAATTTTAATTCGTTGTCTTTCATGCTCTCATGTGACTCATGATTCAAGACTGTAATATTCCCATGTGAAACCGCACAAGTCATGGGCTAATCCCGGTTACCAGCGACAGTTTTCCAGCTTCCACTTTAAGCCATGAAAGCCAATTGTACCCGCTTTGGACGCTTCGTGGACACCGTGGTGAATCATATGGGAAAGTATCCATTATGGAGGCTGAGTGAACAAACATAATTGCATTTTCCCACCCACCCTCAAGACCTGATCTCCGTTCTGTAACTTCCCCTCCCCCGCCTCCGTGTGGCATGGAGAACAATTGAAATTATGTAGGTTATGTGGTCGATTTCTGTATGTATGCATGTACTGTTTCCATGCATGACGGAATCAGCAGCAGGGTTGTGAAACAGTCCAGGTTGCTGGCCCCACCCCCACCACCGATTCCACTTCCGTTCCATGTTCATAAATAAGAAAAGGGTGAACTTGCTTTTGTTGTCCCCTTCATCACTGCGAGTGCAGTACTACTTCCATATGTGGCTTTCTCAGTATCTTTCCATCAGGGTGTACAGGTGTAGCCCAAGAACGTTGCAATGTTGCATTTGAGTCGTACAAATGAGACTGAACCGAAAAATAATTGCTCACGTGTCATCCTGCCTTCTGTCTGCATCTTCTCATGGTGCACTGCCTGTACGCGATACTCAAACCCCTTTCTCACGATTTGTCCAGTATTTTCTCAACAAGTCCCTTGTAAATTATTCGCCTCTTAGTCCCGAAACAATGGGTTAATTTTGTGCATTTCCATGCTGTCATCGTTTCATTGTCACATTGTATGAGTCATATCATAAGAAAAGAAGAGTGAAGGCGGGTCAGAGCCCGTGTCCAAAATTATGGAACGATTTTTTCCCATCCGCCCTCCCAACTCGTTGTCCGTTACAAATCTTACAACCTGACGTAATGAGTCGGTAGTTTCTTATTGCCCGGGGCACAGATGCACTTTCTGCATCCGTTACTGCACTCCTTTGCCTGGATATGAAAGATGTGGTAAGACTTGGGAGATGCGAGCAACAGAACGTGAAACTAACCGAATATCAAAGTTTAGAGCTCAGATATCTAACCTGGAGCTGCATCTGTACCTCATGAAGCTCTCGCTTTTCTTGGTTTCTTAGCTCATTATTTAGGAAAGAGGGTCTTTTTGTTTCCTGCGTAAGCGTTTAGCAGGTGGCTGGGGTAGTTATAGACTGTTGGAATGGTAAAAAGGCTGCCGTAAAAGTTACTGACTGATTTTCAGGACGTGCCCGAAGCATCAACGACAACACCGCAAAAGTAGCCTTTGAGCTTATTATACAGATCGGTAAGAATTCGAACCGCAAATTTTGTCCACCGTCAACGAAGCAGAAAGTCCTCCATTGCCATTTCCAACGACGGTGAAAAGAGTGTGAACAATTTGGCTAATTTGACAGTGTAAAAAATATTACCAAGAGCCATTTCCCACTTGAGTTTTGGTGCCTAATATTACTCGGTCTACTTGCAAGGATGGATGTGCGTCTGTTTGCGGTGGCCTGGATAATGGTCCGCTCCTCACCAGCGATTCACTAATGTCAACATTTTCGGAACATAATAAAAGCTTAACCGACCCGTGTCCCGCAAATAACCACGGATACAACAAGGATCACGTAGTGGTCGATGAAGAAAAAACCTTTCATCCGCTTTTGCAAAACGAGCAAAATATGTTTCGCACTAGTAATTTTTTCATAAGTTGCCTTTCCTGCTCTTGCGAGACCAAGCTCTGACTCTGAGTCAGTTAAGAAATGATAGAATCTCGATGTTGTTGTTACCGTATCCATTCCTCCATTTGGCACATCAAGTACGATGCGTACACAAGCTTGGCTTCTGCACACGCTTCTATTTTCTGCCAAGCGTCACAAAAAGACCAACGCCAAATAAATCCACAAAATTTCCTCAAAATTCCTCACCCTAATCACCCCAGATGAAAAAGGTAAAAACCCACAATCTCATTATGTTACCATTTTTCCCGACGGACGTCAACCACCTCCTTAACAAAGATCATTACGCTCACTGTCCCAGTCCCAGCCCAGCCCTCATTCAGGTCAGCTGTCAGATGATCAAACTGTCAAAACTTGACGCTCGTCTTAACCAATGACATCCTTTACTAACCTCCTAATAGCGCCAATTAGTGACGCAATGCTCAAATAGTTCTCATAGCAGCTGCCGAACCTTTCTCAACCTCTGGTATGACAAAGGCAAAGACGGGCCTGTAACAGAATGCCTTACCACTTCTATTATCTTTACAAATTTAACTCATCTTTTGCATGCTCACAAGTATACAACTCAGAACGAGCTATCAAACATTAATTTTATGAGGCATCAATTCAACTTAATCATCTCATCATGATAATCAGACATCCTGGTACAGAAATTTAATTGCATTTTAATCTAAACTTGTTCAATGCCAGTTGAAAAGAAGTTGTGTCGTGAACTTGGAAAATTATCCTTTTCTCTTTCCATTTCCTTCTGTCAACATTATCCATTATTAGCTCTTTCAACGACCTAGTGGGCTCGGGCTCACTCATCAGTTTATCATCATTTGTTGTCAGATAAGCCTCTCTTTAGCCCTCTGTGTTTAGCTCCGTTTGTATTGTTGTTTACGATCTCACAGCCCGTCACGCATCTCGGCACGAAACGCATTCCACATTATTCCAATTATCAGACAAGCACCTGAGCAAGAATCAACGGGGTGAGGACTGGCTATGAGTGTATCATCTTTTAATTGCACTAAGTTGCGAAGTCAAATGGATTCCTAGCATGTCAGGCCTTGGTCAACAATGAACGTATCCATCGACCTGAGAATTCTCAAAGCCGTTTACCTCCAGGAGAGAGAGAGTTATCCATGAAACAATGCTGTTTAACATCCCTCCATTCTCAATAATCTGCTCTTTTCAAGCCAGTCTTCTAACAAAGTACATGCGTACATTTAGAATGTTCAGAGATTAAATTGTGGGAAACTGGCGAATTTCTCAACAGTCCGGTGATTCTTGTTAATCGTAGTCGCAGAATTTCCAGGCAGGGGCAGATCTTTCGTATCTGCACACTTCATGCAATTCTACCATACATGGAAGGAAAACTTTCCACTGGTGGGAAATTAGTAGAAAAAAAATAGCAAAAATCCCCATTATATGACAAGGGCGGGGCCTCGCGCTTGAGCTCAACAAGCAGTGTTTATTTATGACCTGAGCTAATTCCCCCCTGGAAGTTAACTGTCTCATTACGGACTTGGGTCCAGACCTGTGGATTGGATGCAGTGCACACGTTATACGTCTTGATTGCGTTAAAACTCCCTCTCATCGGCTCCAGTGAGCTGAGAAAAATCCTGTTTCCTGACCTTGCGAATTCTTAATGAGATGCGAAAATGTTGCTGCTGCATCTGTGATGCAGTAGCATCTCTTTGAATCACCTCAAGTGACTCGCCCTTCGTCGGGTGCAAAAACTGGAAGTCATCTGTCTATGGCCCGAGGCTGTTAATCTCATAACCTCGGACGAATAAATCTTGAGAAATTCATAGAATAATAAAAAAGAAAGGAACATGGGTGCAGATGGAGGGTCGAGAGCGAAAATGATGAAAAATCACGAGGTGGAGACTCAAGATGGACTATGAATTACTTTACCGGATGGTTTGAAATTGTACTTGCATTTTTTTGCACCCTCACGAATTAATATTTCGGCGCAGTACTTGCTTATACTGTTTGGTGTATGAGACAACAAAAAATAAATTAATTCATAACTGGAAGTCATCTGTCTATGGCCCGAGGCTGTTAATCTCATAACCTCGGACGAATAAATCTTGAGAAATTCATAGAATAATAAAAAATAAAAGAACATGGGTGCAGATGGAGGGTCGAGAGCGAAAATGATGAAAAATCAAAAGGTGGAGACTCGAGATGGACTATGAATTACTTTACCGGATGGTTTGAAATTGTACTTGCATTTTTTTGCGCCCTCACGAATTAATATTTCGGCGCAGTACTTGCTTATACTGTTTGGTGTATGAGACAACAAAAAATAAATTAATTCATACCTGAGAACAGCTTCCAGAATCACGATTCGGAATTGATTAACTTTTTGGTCACAAAAAGATAAATATCCTTTAAAACAGACAGAGGTTACAACAACACTTGTCACTTGCCAGCACCCGAGTCATGCACTCGAAGAGTCACAATTTCACCCTCTCAGCCCTCAGTCAGGACAGTAGTCAATTGCACTTTCGCCTTTGTTTCAGTAATGTCAATCCGCAAGCTGTGGGAAAGCACTAGGACAAACGTTTGGTGCTCTGACGGCAACAGAGACGGCGTCACACTCTCACTGCTTGAACCCTAGATTGGGACTGCGGCAGTGACGGATCCTGCACAGGATGTTTCCTCAGGTGTGCACTCCTCTGACGCTGCGGAGCTGCTAGCTTACCTTTACGCCAGTACACCTACCCCCTCAACACGCTGCACATGTAACCAGCTCACGCAGGAGATTAAAGGCATGTGAAAGTCATTCCTCCGCTTTGAAAGTCCGAGCAGTTGGACTCAGTTAGCAAAAAGTACCAGAGAAAGATGATCATAATGCGTAAGGGCATGTTCACTCAGCATTAATCAGAGATGTAAGACGTGATTTACACATCTTGAGGATTAAGGCCGTGAATTCCAATAAAAAATGTGGCCTTTTAGCAATGTTTCTGTTCTGTAGCTGTTGCTGTAGTATGCTCTCTCAGATCAAAGGACTTAAAAATCAATGGGTGGATTAATCTTGTGATGGTAAAGAATTATAAGCCGGCTTGTGGTGGGAACCCTTGTTAGAACAACGGAGTTTCTTGCCCATCAAATTTCAATCAGGATTAACAGCTCATTTGCTGTCGACCTGTGGGCAAAATATGGGATAAAAACCCGCATCCATGTGAGAATCTCTCAGCTTCTGACAGCGAGACATTCCACTTCTTCTGATGAGACCTAATCGAAGCTGATGAAGGCCGAAGGGAAGGTTTTGTGTAATAAGACAAATGATTGGGGTGAACTTCAATACTACAGAGCAGAGTGGGCCTGATCAATCCTGAGCTTTTGCTACTTGGAAGTTGCGGATTAATTGAAAAAGTTGGTTATTTATTATCTAATTACCAGCTGCGTAATCACTTGCTTGTGTCAAATTGTAAATTGCAATGTGATTTGCACACTCACGCCGGTCAAGGCGTTCGAGTTGGCTAGAGCGAGTGGAGTTGTGTTTTTTGATGTTGTAGTAGTGATTGGATTATGTGAGAATTTCCATAAAATTAACAAAGTTCATTTGCTCTTGTCAGCACACGGGAAATTAGACATTTTTTTACGCAGATAATTTAAAGCGCTTGAGCTACTCTGTAATTGTCGATCATGCGAATTCTTTGATTATAACACGAAGAGTATATAGATTAAAAAGCGCATCTCTTTGTTTTAAGCCGCCGCAGTTTACTCAACGTTCGTGTCTTGCGCCACCAGCCACAATCTACTCGTTTGTTTACATTTGGCTCGATAAGTCACAACTGCTCTCTTTTTTAATCTTTCTTATAACGGAGTATGTAACATAGTACATTTTCATCATGAAGAGTTGTCCAAGTTGATCGAGGCAAGTTTGACTTGCTTGGCGTACTAGCTTGGCGTCGATTAGCTGAGTCTTGATGGCGAAGTAAAGATTTTAATTGACTCAATGGCAGTTGCGATCCCGCTGGTGTATCCTTCAATACACTTCGTATTTGTTTTCCTAGTTTTTGTGGTCTAGTTCCACGTTTTTGTACTTTTTTAAGAATTTTTTACCACTCTTTGTTTAAAAGTTCCCGTAATGAGAGGACGTTAGCGATGGCATAGCATGAGGTGATGAAGGATTAATTAACGATCAACTGAGCGCTAAAAGGGGAGTGAAATCCATGTGTGGCAAATTACATTTCGCAACATAAAACAGCTGGATTCAGTAAATTAAAAGGAAGGAGCAGCTTAAAGTCATTACAGTTTCCAGAGTGAGTCATGTATCGATATTGATTGAATTGCTGCAAAGCATAGGCAGAGGTGCCACCTGGAGCAGCAACTGTTTTGTCGATATGTAGACATGCTAGTAAAATGAATGTGCTTGTGTCAATACTACCGTATACAAACTTTACTGTTGTAAGTTTACGTAATTTACAGCGGATCGTGATGAAAAGCAGCCAGAACATAGACATGGCATGGATGCATGTGCACCTGAATCACTCTAGTGTTGTATAAGGCTTTCATTAAGACATGAGTTGAGATTCCTGGTGTTGTGTTTTACATGTAATGATTGGTAATGATGCCCAAAGTGATGCTATTTTTGTGGGTGGAAGTACGACTAATTTATGCTACTGGGAGCAGGTAGACAATGAGATGATAATGATACTACAAGGAACTAATCATGATATTTCAAAATGCAAGTAGAGGTAAGCCTGAGTCATCCTGGAAGCAGATTTGCGATTAGGAAAAAGAAGAGGTATGAGGATATTAAAAGGAAGGTAACGACAAATACAGCGAACTTAGAATGAAGAGGAGTCTAATGGAATGCGTGATGTTCTTGATCGAAGACAAAATGATCCTATGCTTGGCTAATTTATATTTCCTTGTGCCATGGTTCGCCAAGTAATCACATGAATGGTATTTTGATAACACTTTTATGCACGCGAGATGTGAGTTACGCTACTAAAACGTTTAGAGCGTTTTCCCTGAAAAGATATATGCACGTTTTTAGAACTTGGTAACTGTGCTGTAATCTGTAATGGGATGCTGTTCATTGGAAATGTTTATTGCAGGTGTATTTGTAAATACTGAGTAATGGCTGGATGTGTTCGGTATTTTCTTTATCTTGTATCGTGATAATTGTTATTGCACGCACGCAACCCTTCTGTCCAGAAAAACAGCGTGCATACGAAGATGAAACTGATTGCTGACCTTGGCAGGACCAGTAAAGCGCACGAATTCTAGTGTTTTCGCTATAATTTCTTCTTGCTTGTGCATCATCTTCTTATTCTTGCTTGTTGATTCCAAGGCGAGGAAAATTTACATGGCAAACACTTCCGTGCCGATATGCTACCTTAATTACCCTGCCAAATGTATTTAAACCAAGACTTGCCTTTCGTCACGGTCAGTTGCAAACTTGTCGAAGAGTGGTGAAAAGCTTGTCCAGTGGCAAATATTCGGACAGGATGTATTTCAAGTGTATTTTTGTACTGGCGGCGCTTGCCGCAGCTGCGCAAGGTAGGATAATCAAGCCTGCGTCCTCGGCTGAACTACAAAGTGCTTTGGATTCTGCTTCTCCAGGTGATACAGTTCAACTTTTGCCCATGGAATACCAAGGGGAGTTTGTCGCTTCCAAGGATTCGTCTCCAGGGGTTCCAATCACGATCACTGGCGATTATAACTCCACGATCAAAAGTGAAGGCGAGGCTGGGTTCACGATCCGGGGCAGTAACTGGGCCCTTAAGAGCTTGAAGATCACCGGACCTCAAATCGGAGTTTTGTTGGAAGGGAGCAATAACGCTGTTGAATCCGTTGTGATTCAGACCGTAGGCAGGGGTATAGTCAACCGTGGTTCGGATAACAAGATCAAGAGCTGTGTCATCTCCGAGGCTGGTGGTGGCATCATTTTGGAGTCTGGAGACAGGAGCACATTGCAATACAACTCGGTCAATATCCAAGCTCCAGCCATTATCGTGGAGGAAAACACTTGTTGCGGCATGCTCGACGGCAACGTTGCCAATGGTCTCTTTGAGGTCAAGGGCAGTGGCTACACGCTGATGAATAATGTGGCAAATCACGGACTTCATATTTCAGGATGTGATCATTCCCTGGGTGGAAATGTTGCCAACGGAGCTTCGTTTCCGAAAAACTGTCAGTTGAATGACTTGGGAGGCAACGTCTACCGGTAATTTACGCGATTTGAATGATTTTATTTTCTTTCTTACAATGAAAATGCTTGACTTGCTTTGCCGAGTTTTGAATTCGATGCTTCAGGCATTGACCATACCAGAATAGACGCATGGTGTAACTTAATTAAAATTTGCCAATTTCAGAGGCACTGGTCCAAACGATACCGATGAACCCAGTCCTACTAACAGTGCTTACAAAAATCAGCAACAGTACCAGGGTAACCAAGGGCCTCAGCAAGGTCAGAATTACTACCAGGGACCTTCCCAAGGGCAGAACTACAATCAAGGACCACCACAGAACCAAAACTACAATCAAGGATCACCTCAAAGTCAAAACTACAACCAGGGTCCACCACCAAGCCAAAACTACAATCAAGGATCCCCTCAAAGTCAAAACTACAATCAGGGTCCACCACCAAGCCAAAACTACAACCAGGGATCCCCTCAAAGTCAAAACTACAACCAGGGTCCACCACCAAGCCAAACCTATAACCAAGGACCAGCAGCCAGTCAAAGCTACAACCAGGGATTCAGCACAGGGCCAAAACTATAACCAGGGATCAGCACCCAGTCAAAACTACAATCAAGGCCGTCCATCTCAAACTCCATCTTATAATCAAGGTTCCACTCAAAGCTACAACCAGGCTCCCGTTCCAGCACAGAACTCGAACCAAGGAAGCTCGCAAAATTACAACCAAGGGTCTGGAAGCAGCCCTCAAGCTCAGCAAAGTCCTAGCCAAAGTCCATACCAGGGCCAAGGAAACCCTCAGAACCGACAACAAGGGAGCCAACCAAATAATAACTTGGGCACTGCGGCCAGCAGCAATTACAGCCAAGGGCCACAAAGTAATCACATTGGAGGATCGAGCAGCAACCAATCTCACGCTTACAACCCAGGCGGAAATGGAAAGCCCCCGTGCCGATGCACTTGTGAGATGGGATAACTGAAACTTGCAGCTGTCACTTTTCCAAATTTAGTTGTTCTCCTATCTACTGCCATTTATGGCCTGTGAAAATAAAGGCAAACATGATTATGGACTAATAAGATGATGAGGCTGATGAAAAACGATACCAAATTCCGAGCAATAAGTATGCTGCAACAGGCATGGTGTAATTACTGTATTCATAATTTAAAACGATTCCTAATTAGCAGCGATGAGACGATCAATCCTGAGGCCAAATAGGATATCGAATCGTAAACTAAATGTTTTCCTTTGTCAGCTTGCCAAATCGAACAGGTGCATGGGTACTAGTCGGAGCGCATGCTTGCATTCTTTTTCATCCGCCTGTCAGTCAATCAGCGAGAGGAGATATTCTACCTTGGTAGAGATTTCAGCGACCGGGTCTAATATTCGACCATTTTATCATTGCTCTCAAGTAAAGAATAAGAAAGCTGTACACCTTTCCGGTTCATAAGGCAACAAGTTAAGCGGCAGTTTGACGTGGCGGATTATTATGTTAATTTGATTTCCTATCTGCAAGTCGATCTTATCGGGAAATTCCGATGGCGACTCCGTGCTGTGATGCGACTCAGGCCTCTTGCAACATTCACACCAGCGAAAACCAAGTTCAGCCCTGTGGTGCCGGAGACGACGGGACATGCTGTCCTGGTGTGGGCGGGGATGGAGCGTGTGGCCAAGAGCCTGATAATGATAACAAGTGCATGGTAGATCGGCTCAAAAGCTCCTGTTGTATGAAAGAGTCGTTAAAATGGTGCTGCGATGATGACTGTCTCACCTGCGTCCAAAGAAAGTTCAATAATATCGGTAGAGGGGATATCGGCAAATCCATCGTACATTATGGAGCAGCGGAAGATTGCGACATTCCCAAAACCTTGATCCATGGGATCAAGACCAAGAAGCGTGAAAATGTTAGCCTTTCAGTGAACGCTTTACTATTAAAAGAGCATGATACAACAACTTATGCAATTACGTAAACAGATGCCAGCTCTTACCTCAGTCAGCTGATCAAGTACGTTTCCAGTTAAATAACGTTTTGCAATGACTGTTACAGGTAGTGTCCCTAGTCAACCCAGTTCCCAAGTCATGGGTAGCACAGAAGCAACTGGAGTTGGACGAATCTATTTACGAAAGTCATAAATTTGCACCCGTGGGAAGATCGCATGATCAGTTTGACGTCCTGCCATCCCACGTTCATCCGTACAAAACCAGGTTTGGAATCGAGACGGAAAAAGGCGAGCTGAACAACAAGATACATTTGCATAACTGCCTTTCCGTCCGGAATTGCAGCATTTATTGCTCTTTGGTTATTTTCCTACCTTGACTAACTTTGCNTTTTCCTACCTTGACTAACTTTGCAAATATTGGCTCTTGACAGACATTTCAGTGGGGCAGTTGCTCAATTGGCGGTGTAACTGCTGCGATCCTTGCAAGCCCGTTACGTGTCCGTCCTTGGACACATACCCACCTCCAGGTGTGCAGACAGACAGAAGGTTAGTTCGACTTATATTCACGTGCAATAAATGCGTATTTTTGTGATGCAAAGCTGATGCTGGTACTTTTTACCAATGTAGTTTAATATTATCTCCCTGACGTTTGTTCTTACCACAAATTATTGCTCATTGTTTTTCGTCTAACGTACATGCAGGTACTGTCAACCCTTTGACAAGCTCAATACCTTTGGCATACCAACACCAAACGACAAGGCTGGAAGGTATGCCAAAAAGATCATGTACAACTGGCGAACGTGCTGCCCTGACAAGCCATACGTGAATAAAACATATGCCGAACATCTGGATTTTCGCGTGGCAAAATTGGGCAAGACCCAAGACCGGTACAAGATCGGAAGAACAAAGGAACACTGGTAGGGGGTTTGTCATTCGATTGATTATTCAATGAATGCAGCCATGAAATGATTATTCCATGAAATGCAAATAGTTGACTTTTTCTATGTTCAAACATAAGAACAGTTTTGACTACGGAACACGGAAAATAACCGGAGAAGCTGATCCCCCGATGGAGAAAATTATATACAACCGGTGTCCTGACAAGAACAAGGATTGCGAGCACGAAAACATGCAGGATTTGAAGAACTGGCTTGTCCTTATACGTAAAAAGATCAAAGGGGCTGATCCGGAACTTGAACTGTTTTAACGAGCAAGTTAAAGCTTGTGAGTCCAGCGATGGAGTCACGAATGTAAGAAAAATCAATCAGCTCCAAATGTTTTTCAAAAAATGACTGACGAGTAGTGAAATTTCTAAGCATCATGAAAGCTAAGCTGGGCAGCAACTCGGGGACCATTATTACTGTCTTCTTAACAAGATTTACTGTATTGTAGACGTGCAATCCGACAGCTGTTAGCTGGCAGACATTTATACAGGCTTTGAGATGTGTCAAGTTGCCATGTATGGATTCAGAGGAAAGATTCAAGCACGTCATGATCATATTTTGGAATTTACCATCCCTGTCCATGCGATAGAGTAAATATCAACGCGTTCATGGACTTTGTCAAAGCTCATACTGATCCTCAGTTTCCGTGCTACTCGACAGGTAGAAGAAGCCAGTCATTGCCGTTGGATTCAATCCTTTAATATGTTCACTTTCACATCATCATCTAGATGCTACACAGCTCAACTGGCTATGCAATCAAACTGCCAGGTTTGTTGTTTTGATGATTGGCAGCACGTGCGAATACAAAATTTTTGATTGCTGAAATTTTCCAGAATTCTGTGCCTTTCTTCCCCCTCATACAAACGGATTGGTGCATTATCGGACGACATACTCGGATTTCGCTGCGTATTGGTGTGATCGCTGTATCCACAACCCTTTGAAAGACTTCAAGAAACGAAAGACAAAGATGGAAGGCACCTACGATGACGTATATAGTCTGATATGGCCCAGTTATTTTACCCAACGAGGCGTGACGATACACGATGCTTTTGCCGTAAGATCTTGCTGACTGATAACGGTCGGAAGCGATTGATAGGAACGGCTATAATATGCGGTAGAACAAAGATGATGACTTTTTCAAATGCGTTTATATAGCCCAAAACCAGAGACCAATTACGGCAAGCATTTTGTGACGCGAGAGTCTGTGTGTCTCACGAGGACTTTGACAAGGCATGGGAACGCGCAGAGCAGAAGGATCCTAAGGAAAAGGGGCGAGTATCCTTCCAAACCCTGAGAGATTCTTTATGCACGGTAATTTAAATGACGTTCAAAAATCATAGGTATTTTTGTAAGTTTCAAAATAGATTGAAGCGTAAAAGTTTTTTCTTCAAGAAAAAGTCAGAGGTATCATAACAAGTCAATCACAGTTATGTCATGAAACTGGAGTAAAGAAAGTTATCACGTGGCGTTGGATTTTTGCAGGGAAACAATTGTCCCCCACCATCTTGCTATCCTTACGTTTGTAGATGAAGGATGAAAAAATGGAGGTAGGATTAAAAGTAGTTGCTGGTGCCTCTGATGATATGTCTTGCTTGATGGTAGGTTGACGCTACTACGGCGAGCTTTAAGTGATTTAACAGACCTATTGCCACCATTGAAATGCCAATTGAACTCCTAGTTTAAACATTTGCTGTGCTATTTGAAAGGGGAACTGTACAAGTATTCAAGCTGTTGCTAAAGTTACTTTGAGATTATTTGAATTTTTATGAACCTATCGGTATTAAACGTGGGAGACAGGGAGAGCAATAAATAATTCTTAGTGATTGAAAATGCTATGAAGTATCTTTATTGAACATGTCCAAAGTGAAACTGAAAACGTCATCTTCATCGGCTAGCAGTACTGTTAAGAAGAAAGGTACAAAAGGAAAAAAGAAGGCAGCAAATGACGTAGTGAGGACTGTGCCCTTACCGGTGACTTACTGAGGTGAGAAAAAGTATTGAAGATGCAAATACAATACGAAAACTTGTTGTTTGGGTCTTTGGTGAAAGTATTGCAGAACACATTTGTGATACATAAAAGATCGGATATTTTCCTCGTTTGGTGGTTGTACAGGAACCGAAAGAAGATAATCGCTTGAATGTAATACCGACACCAGAAAACTATTGCGACCGCAGAGTAGGTTTTGTCAAATATGTGTCGACTAGTGGCCTTAAAGCGGCAGTTGTTAGGTCAATTGTTGCGCTATATGAGCTTCCTGTCAAGCCTAACAAACCACTGGAGTTCATACGGTAACTTCTTAGGTGCCGGAGTTCATACTAAAGAAGAGCTGCAAGCTGACCAAGACTACGTCATTCGTCTACGTAAGCAGGTCTGTGCCTTATAATTGTTAACGACTGCTTGATTGATCTGTATCTATGTGTTTCTCGAAAGGGAGTATAAACTTTAGATGGTGTGACTGCTAGGTGGAAGAGCTAGAAGAAGAGAATACGAACCTGAACCAACGAGTACAGGAACTGGAACTAGCATTACTAAACCGGCAAGCGGATACAGATAAAGAAGAGGAAAATAATGATGAGATTGATACAAACGTTAGTGCTGCAGACCCAGACTGTATTGACGAGCCATTAGATTTAAAAAATCCGTCGTACAAATGGTAGAAAATAGAACAGCCACAACCCTGAAATGATTGCCTATGAAGGAGTCAGCTTAGTGTTTCTGAAACAATGTGTCTGATGTTCTACCAGTCACATAGGATGTGAAAAAATTGGTTCAGGGTTATTCGCCATTGCTACTGACGTTATAATCAGCTACAAAGAAGTCTTAGTGC
>VRMD01001507.1:0-16711 GCA_009872375.1 Sminthurides bifidus
ATCCAGCAAACAGAGATGGAATAAATGAAGGAGATCTTACAAGTTCTTTCCCCCTTTGCAAAAGAGCGCTCGTCTCCTCCTTAACTTGCCGCGCTGTGAGGAAAGAGTGTTGATTTGAAATCTGTGCGAGAATTGATACATGTCCCAAACCACACATGCACACTCAATGTCTTGACTTGGATCAGGTGTCTAATTGACAATTTGATCCGTCGTTATCGCAAATGTGAGAGGTCATTAACAGCAGGCTCCATCAATCAAGTCTCTGTAACTGTACGTACAGGGGTAGCATTACCTTGCGTCTCTTTTTCTTTTAAACTGTTTGCGACGGCGATCAGGGACTTTGCCTCAATCGCGCTCACTTGATCCTTTTTATCCCGTGCTAAAGCTAAGGCTTCCTGACACTTAGCTTCAATTTCCTCCTTGAGCTTCATCTCCTGAAAAGAGAAATTATGCCGTCTTCAACTCCTTCCCAGCTCTTTCTACTTCTCGTGTTTCTTATCTTGCAGATTATCTCAACTCTCCACTTTTATCCATGCAAACATTCTCAAATTAAGCTGGATTCAGCACTCAAAGAGCTGCTGAGCATCTTCGTCAAATCCTTTCAAATAGCCTCATCATTGCTACATTTAAAGCTTGGCACGTAGACATGAATCCCTACAATGTTATTGATGTACATGAACGAGCTGAGAATCACAGCATCTACTGTACTTTGTAGCAACGGAGAAAACCATGGTTAATAAGTTTTGAGCGGCAGGAAAAAGGACATGGTTGTCCGCTAATAAAGAGAACATAATTCTTTGCCACAATCTCTAAGTAACCCTTTGACAATAACAACCTCTAATTTTAGTTGATGAGCTTTAATTTTGTTTTCTTGTATTCGTTCCTGGTTTTTCTGGGCAATGCGTTCTAACGTGAGTTTCGCCTGTAATTTTCTTTGATCCATCGCCTCCTTTTCGCATCTTGCCTCTTCCTCTCGCTTTTTTTCCAGCATGAAACAATGCTGCTCTATTGACAACCCTCCAGACATCAAGGCTTCCAATCTGTGAATAAATCACAAGTTTTTCTGATTAACTCTCCACGACATCAAAGAACCTCTCCTTCTGTATACTTGAACTCATTGAAAACAATGGTCTGTGCTTTCTCCATCGTCTTCTTGGTTCGCCGACTTTCTCTTTCACTCATAGCTGCCGCAATTACATTGAGAATGCACTCTTACTCCTTTGCATTACAAGCCTCCGTTGTTCTAAGTATCTCACATAGTTTAATCTCTTCCAGCCCGACAGCTTCAAGCGCTGTTTACATTCTCGTTAAAGCTCTACGACTCCCATTACACCGGATCGTAAGCAACCAGTCCGGCTAATCTAAATATTGCTAACCAAGCAAAAGTAAGTGCTACAAACTAGTGCTAGAAACTAGTGATAAAGCACCATTTCAGCATCAATTTCAACTCTTTTCTCTTTTGTGCACACAATCCACGGGATGTGTCGTCTCGTCCCTCACACAAACTGCCCTAAATTCAATTAAGTAGCTCTTTCAACCTCTCTGTATTTGACTTACTCCTGTTTTTGAGCCGCATCCTTAGCTTCCACCAGTTTGTACTCCCGAAGGATAGTTGCGATCGTTGGTTTTACTGACGCCATGGGTTTCTGTGAATTTAAAGCAGTCTTGTCTTGGAAATCCAGCCCAATCAAAAGCTATTGTTACATGACCGGACTCCTAGACCGAAGGTATACTGCTTTCAAAACGCTATGGTTTACGTCATTCAAGATAGCAAAAACTCCACTCCGCTCAACAAACCAGGGAACATGACGACAATGCCAAGTGATCGTGAAACCCGGTTGCGCCCCAGGGACTGACAAGTCACGCTTCTGGGACATGTTTTTTAGTTTTACACTCCTATTGCACTTCCGTACTTGGCAGTTTCAGAAGGGAAAGTGAGCAGATATTTTTTACTCGTCCTTGCATTTTGATCTAAGCAAGCATACGAGACAAATTTTTTGTCTCCTCGTGTTTAATTGTCGTCAGAGCAGGTGGCATAGGTGTTTACCTATGCAAACGTCACCAGGACTGAACTTTCTTCCTTAATGCGTCACTGGAGTTAAGCTAGTTCTTTGTCCGAAGACTTGGCATGGCGCTTTGTACCGATTGTCTTTAACTTTCGTTGCCGAAGCACGAGGGCGGGGAGATTCAAGATTTGATTGCAATCATTCATAGGTAAGATGAGGAGTAACTTTTTTATCTTACCTTGTGCAACGAAACCTTCTTGTAACTCCCCAGGCTTACACCTGAAGTAGACATGGTGGCTGTATAATTGAAAATAATGTCGATATTTCCCACTTCCCGGACTGCTGGATCTCCAGTTGGAAATGAGTTTCAAACCTGGTACATTAAACCGCCGCTCCCATGTTTAAAAGGCCGTTTCCAGGTGAAATCAATCCTTGCAAGTTTTTAGCTTCGAGTTTCTCAAACAAAAGTATATACGTTTTTCCAAGTTTTCCTCCACAATTCACATTCTCTCCAACTAGTCCACCATTCGGATTGAATGCTTCTCCATGCTCCATTTCAAGCTGAGTTAATTTAGTTTTTGATAGAGCTCAAGTTGATGAATTCATCGTAATTTACATTTGTTCTACGAACTTTGGCTATTTCACCGGAAATGCAATCGGAGTTTCATCAGCCCAAACCTAGGTAATTCTTTCCAGCTCAATTTTTCCTCCAGTGGAAACAAGTTAGATGATTTAGGCCCATGACTTTTTCAACGTCGTCAATAAAATGTTGCCAAAATACCAAGTTTTTTGGAGTTTGCGCCAACACAGGTTTACTACAAGGGTACAAGGTCTGAAAAATTTTGATTGCGAGACACGTAAGGAGGAGACAGAGGTAGCTGGAGGTTTGGCGCTGCATATTTTGTGTGTGGGCGAACCTGGGGAAATTGTGGTTGGCGTACGGGATTTCGTTGAATATGTTTCATTTCTGCTCGCGGTTCTTTAACCTCTGGTGGCGCACAATGCCTGAGGGAAGGGACACAGTGTGGCAAAACTGGTCATGTTCTCTTCACGAGTTTCCCCTTCCCTGGCTTTGAAACGGCATTTGCAGTACAATGAGCCGACTTCACGCAGCATCCCGTGCATAAGGCAAGTAAAGGTTTGTGACCTTCCGAAGGCTAGTGTCAGTAAGGCATAAGGCAGGACGTGTATAGTAAGGCATCCCCAGCCAGAGAGATTCCCTCCTGAGAGTGTTACATAGCCAGTGGGTTTCGCACGGTAGGATTTATTTGGAAGTGGTTCCACAGCGAAATCTTCTTGGGAAAGCACGAGGCAGCTCGACCTTGCTACAAAAGCATACAAGTTTTTCCTTAGCTTGGCAATTTCTTTGTCAGTTCTTCTTTCAGCTGCGGCTTCAGCCAGCGTGCTCATAGTGGAGTTTCTCTCGACAGAGTTTTCGGGAGATTTGGAAAGCTCCGCTCCTTCCCCTCCTAGCTCTGGAACCCTTGGCGGGGCAGACTACTGACTACGCAGCTGGGAGTTGGAACGTATGTACGAAGCACCTCGGCAGGGGAAAGTGTACACGTCTTGTGTCTTTGGAACTGAGCGAGGGTGGAGAAAGCCGTTTTCTCCTCTTGCCCTTCTCCCGCAGTTGGGTCTGCGGGACTTTCTCCTCCTGACAAGGCACACGTATAGAAATCGCGTCGGCAACAGGATTTTCTTCATATGAAGATCTGTGGTCACCTGAGCACTATCTCTGATACGCAGACTAGCAACTTGCCTCTTGACTACGAGTATACATCCTGGTCCTTGCTCCTTCCACCTCTCTCACGCTTTCAAAGCTCATAATCTTTCTTCGCCTTTGCGTATTTACTCTTCTGCCTCCCTTATCCCACTCGGAAGACTTGCTTAACTCTCTTCATTCTTCCGCTCATCAAGTCCTTCCTATGTGTCATCTCATCTTCGTCCCAGCAACAACAAGCTGCACTTGTTAAGCTCCAGGAATCGGAAATCGGCCAAGTTCATCATCTCTTCCTCTTTGTACCGCATCTCAAAACTTGTGTGTCGACCTCTTTCTCTTTCTCCTTTGTTGAGTTTTTTTTTCACCCAGCACCTGTTTGTCACGGGACACAATCCCCTGTCACTCAACCCCTTCTTTCACCAACCGTCTTCACTGGTAGTGCTTCCGTGAAAGCTGTCAAGCAACTCGGACAAACAATTAGCTTTCAAAACTCGTGTCTCATCCATCCTCATTCATCGAGCTACAAGTCACAGCTAATTAGTTTACGAACCAGCCTGCTCGCATTCCGCTCCTTCATTGCCTCCAGCCATTGCACACAGTGGCTCATCGTCTCTGTAGTTTACGACGTACTTGAATCAAGCACCTTTTAGTGCTCTAACCGTTGCGTGAGCTGTATACCCGCACTGGAGTAATCCTACAAGTGAGACACATTACCACCCGACACTTTTCACTCCCACAAAGTTTCATTAAGTCTGTGCTCCTGTACCTTTCCGTATCGCACTTTCAAGCTCACAAGTCAAGCCAGCCATCTCAATCTCTAAGTTTTCGCAGAGTGAAACCAAAGATTTGGAATAGAGGCAGCTCACATCCATCTCCAAAAGAGTTGATCATTTCCTCTGCAACTGTCGAGAACATTTCGGTTCTTGATCCATCAGGAAAATCAGTGGTGAAACCCTTTCTCTGCCATTGAAAGTGAGTGTACAACTTTCATAGCTCCGGCCGGAAGAGGTGCTACTGTAGTCAGCAGTGAAACAATCTCAAGATGACAGAGCAAGTGGATTTGAAGAACGTGCGAAGCAATCAAGAGAAGGTGAGTCTTAAAGTCGCTTCTTATTAGCACTCCACCATAATATTTTTACACACAATCATCTCAAATCATTTCCTCCTCCAGCCCCACTTCCCAACTCCTTTCCAAGAACATCAAAATCCTTTCGTGTGACGGGAGCAAGCAATTTATACCCATTGGTAGAGAAACAAACGTAGATTGTAGTAACTTTCTCTCTTGGTTCACAAAGGTCAACGTCTCCCTAGTCCGTCGTGTTGAGTTAAGCTCCGCCGATCATTGTCAGTACATTGACAACCATGTCAACGGCTTGTCACAATCTTTTGCCCTTTGAATCCCGAGCAGTGACTTCATGACCGGGTTCCATCCCCCGCCTGCCTTTATTGCGTGTACAGGCAATTGTAATGTGTATGTGAAAACTACCTGCCATTTTCCCGACTCAATTCTCTTCCCGATAACAGCATGAATTTCTTTCTCAATTTAATTTTATTCCGGAGCCGTTTCAATTCCGCATCAATGGAATTCTCCCGAGTGCCCGTTTCCATAATCAAATTCTCACACTTTCTTCCATAGAACTTGTTCCTCGTGCGCGCCTTGGCGATAAATCCTCCTTTCACAACTCCATGCCCTCCTTCCCAGTATAGTAGCTCCGTTTAAAAAAATCTCTCGCACACAACCTTCGAATCTCCCTCACCCTTTCATGTCCACGGCTCGTTCCCCGTCCATTTTTTTCAATTTCATTTCGCTAAGCCTTTTATTGGACAGGGGAATTTGATTGGGAATAATTTTACACCAATAAATATCGGCTTTGGCAAGGGGGGAATCGTCCTGCGGACACAAAAACAAGACTTGTGACCCGAATCCTGTCGTCGTCACCGTAGCACCGTCTTTTGAATTTGTGTTCCCCACCTTTGCCGAGACTGGAGCCCGAAGCATGTTTACCGTCAGTGATACCCGATCCGACAAAATCCAAAAGCCCGGGTATGTACGAGCTTTCAGGAACGCTCCTCTCCCGTGTCTCTGTTCTATTTCCTGGAGCAATGGCGTGAACGGGGTAAACAATGGGGACGCTGCGAGCTTAAGCGATAAGCTTGTTAGCCGTTAAGCAGTAAACATTGTTGTTAGGCAAAGCCTCAGTTTCTTGTCCTGTGGTTAGTAGTTGTGAAATCTCATCCCGGCATGCATGTTCCGCCACTACTGCACGCTGTCTAATTTACTAGAGTGGATTACGATCCGTGTGTGCAGGCGGAGCGGAAGGAAGAAGGACTTGCTGGAGTCGAGGATGAGGACTAGGGAAAAAAATTCACATGCCAGAATCCAATTATCCTCTTGAGAGGATTCACTCACATACATGTCACAATCATCCTTGAATGCTGTCTTGGATAAAATCTCACTTTTTTCCCCCTCCGACCGAGTATTATTAGGCTGGCAATACGTATTGACAACTTGCTAAACTCCAGACACTTGAAGCTAACATTTCCACTCCCGACATATTTACGCAATCAACTTCCTTTCCCTGAGCTTCAGTAGCCTAATTATAATGTGATTTCTGTACCGGTCTACTTCCTCTGCATCTTCTTCTTTCTCTCCCACCATGTATCAAACCTCTCTTCTTTTCAACAGTCTTCCAGCATCAATGTCGTCTATCATGGCCCTATGCAAAAGTTCCGGAGCCATGACACTCTTGTGCATACAGTTAGTTTGTTTATGAATTTTTCCACAAACTACCCTTTTCCACTTTCTATAACTCCTCTCCATGTCTCTCTTTTTTTCCTCCGGATCATATCAGCTGACGTTCTACTTTGATAACGGTCTCGTTTCCCCTCATCAATCTTGAACAGGATCGATTTTCTTCCTTGGTCCAATCCCTTTGCGTAGCGTGCGGTCACAGCTCGACTAGGGAAGGAGCCTATGCACACCTCATGGTAAAACTTATACAAGTTTCAGTCACATCATTAAAAATTTACCGAATCCCTCTCCGTTTCCGTGTAGTGGCTCAAACATTCACGCTCTACTGAACGTGGCTCTTTACAGCACCGAGATCCACCGCAACCAATGGACTTAATTAACCAAAGTAATTAAGAGACAGCAGCAGTAACATCTTGTTTACTTCAAGAGCAAAATCCCTTCTTTCTCACCTACCCCAGTATCAATCCCAGAGCGGTAACGAGCATCTCATGCCAGCACAAGCTCACATACAAGGATCAGAAAGTAAAAAGACAAAAGAGCACAGTGTACTTTCTCGCCAGATGCTCGCTTTAGATAAATCATTAGTTGGGGGTGGGTGGCTTACATCATAAAGGCGTTCCTAGTGAAAGCATCTGCGGCTAAAAATTACGTGTTCTGGCCATAGAGATTTAATCTCTCATCACTTGTCTTGATGGTGCAGATGACTGGCTGGTGTACTTGGACTCTTTGCAATCATTTGCAGCAACAAAATGTATCAATGATGGAATAAATACGTACATTCTGCTTCTGGTCAGCTTCAATTTGCCTCCAGGCTGTCTTGTCCACCCTTGAGATTCGAGGTCTATGAAACTTTCCTCGCTACACAGGTCTGACTGGGACTGCATGAATTATTTATGCATCCTCTTCCTCGTACACAGAAGCTGGGCGTAAAGAGCAAATCGAATTTCACTTGGCATGTAATTTAAGTCAAACTTTTCCTTGTAATCTTTTCCTCATCAGCTACAAAAGGAGGCTGAGGGGGCGGTATACGCTCTTGTGTCTGGCTGTATTCCCTGTGTAGTCGGAAGAAAATACCTTTTGTTTATCCAAAGCCCCCGATTGGTAATGTGTGATGTTGGCTGGAGAAAGTCCCTGGTAGTAACTTTACCTCTGGTTCTTTCCCTCCTCCTTCTAAAAAGTGTACTGGGATGGAAGTTATGCGCAAGCTGGAAGTAACTAACCGTGTTTTAATTCAGTTGGGTAAAATTGAATTATTTAACAGCACTGTCTTGTCCCTTAGTTAAATCTACCATAAGTTTCCTCCGCTCTGTCCCCTGACCTCTGTCATTTCCAAAGTGTCAGCCGTACTGCCACGCCAACTTGGAATCTGTCATCCCGATTATTCTAATGGGAGAACGAGCCGGGATGTAATTGGTGACCACGGTGTGTTCTTTCTCACTCAGTTTCTCAGGCCCAGGCCTTGTTCCTCCACTTTAGCAGCGAGCATTTGTCGGCTGGGCTTGTGTGCCAAATGTGCAAAATGCATCTGTGCAGAAAATTTTCACACACGCGCCACCCTCAGTGAACTCCGAGGCTGGGATGCGGTCGACCATATGATATTTTTCCCCAAAGTAAACTTTCATGTTCCTCCTTGGCTCCTTTCATGTTTCTAGCGGCACGCTTTCTCCTCTCCTTTCACCAACACGTTGCTACTTAATACTCTTTCTCTCCACTTGCCTTCAACAGGAGCTTCTCCTCTGATAGTTCCATGCATATGTACACGGCTCACTCACTGCCCAATACCTCTTTCCCCTTCAAGTCAATGAGTATACCACCAGGTTCTCTTCCGATCGCCAATCTCTTCCCCGGCAAAACCATCAGGGGTCAATCAATTAAGCTTCCGAGAGCTTTTATTACCAAAGACACTCACCACCATACCAAAGACTCTCATTCCTGGGACCTTAACGAACCAAAAGGGCCAAATCTTCGACCATTTGTACCACCGCCAATGTTCCTCCACATCTGGCATTTGATACGTAGCTCTTCTTACCAATCCGACAATCAAATTACCATCGGCAAATCAAGAAGGAAGTGCTCTTCTCCTCTCCGTTATCAATCCGCCCTTGCCACTCTCCAAGCCCCGTGGTAGCCTTCGCCATTCACATCCTCCTTACAGCTTAACCTTTGTGCTCAAATAGTTCTTCAGTCTTATTTAATTGTTTATTTTCTTGCTTCCTCAACTCGACAAATTCCTACTTTACCCCCCCCCCCCCCCGATTCTTCCACATTTACGAGATGCAACACGAAAGAAGTTTACATGCCTCCACATCTTTTGACCTTACATCTGTCCTTCATCCTCGCGCTTCCATTTCTCTCTTCGAAGAATAAGCTAGAATAGCTAGCTTAGCTTGAAGCACAACTCCAACTTCCATCTCGAACCGATGAGGTGATGAAGCTAGACGCTGATTTGACGCACCGAATTACCTAGTTAGAAGCGCAATAAGAGGAAATTTTCAAACACGGGTTTCACCCCTGTTTTCTCCGAACCTTCTGGATGAACAGGATTCAGTTCCTAGAACCCAATCAATTTAATAAATGGCATTAAGCTTCTGATTCGTCCTTTTTGTCTGGAATTTCCACTGATCTAATAGCCCGTTAGAGCCCATGGTAAGAAGTGGCTGGAAAGAGCTGTCGCTTCGGGCTCAAGCTGACAAATTTTCAACCTGAGAATTATTGACGCCTAGAGCTTCAACACATGGAGCGAATAGAAAATCTCCACGGACCAATACGCAATTAATCGGTATGAGCCGATGAATTTTGCACCAGGTCCTCTTTCACGCTCCCAACTCCAGCTCACTAGTCGTTTCTGCAAGGCTATTAATCAGATAATAATAGTTAGGGGTGTTCTTAATGATTATTTGCGGGGATTAAAGGAATCTGGGGATTTGCTCCTTCCAATTTCACCTCTGCCACTATGAGTTGACGACTCCTGGATTTCAGTGCCGTTTCCAGTCCTGCAACACCCTCAAACCTTTTGAGCATCTACTCGAGTCAGAAAATTCAATTCGCAAAATTTTATATCTCCTCCTCGCATAACTCTCCCTCACGCTTCCGTAGCATGCCACAGGAGCGTTAACCAACAATTCTTCAGCCTCCTCCTACTCCTCCTCATCTGGCCGTAATTCTAATTATTGCTGCATCAGGGATTTTCTCCTGGCTAACGCACCAGCCTTAAAGCCCTAAAGTTGTGATAAATTCCACCTAATCATACTCCTCCTCACCCTCCTTTCCTTTTCCTCCCGTGCTTTCACTCTCTTTCATCCAGGCAAAGCACAGCTCGTAACACTTTCCCCGCCTGTTACAGCCCATGTAGTTCATATCGCCATGGCACGTGACGTTCCAATCGTAAGTTTCCACGCTCCGACTTCCCTAATCTTATCTCATAAAAGGACAAAGCGTGTAAGACGACTGTTATGAAACTGGCAAAATTTTCCTCTTTTGTTTTCACATCTGGATCAACTATTTGTTTCATTTGGTCCGGACTTCAGGGCATTTCCCGCTCTGAGCTATCAGTCTAACCGGATATCAAGATTTTGGCACCATGACATGACTTCAGGTACATGTTTATGCCTGGCTGACAGGTGAAAAGTAGCCATGGCAGCTCACTCATTCCAACGATATTCCAGCCCCTATGAAATTATGACATGCTGTCACCGCCATCCCGTGCGGCCCATAACGCAACATCCTTGTCACCAGAAGGTCCATCCGTAAATCACCTTCCTCAATGTGCACATGATGACCTGGTCTGACAAAGGCGTGAGTTCTTGCAGTAATGTGCTTCAGTATACTGTACATGAGGAGAATTGCGGCATCCTCACGTGGTTACTGGAGGATCCTTTTTCAGCACTTAGTTTCCAGAATCTAGGTTCTTTTTTCTCCAACCATTTGTAAATGATATCAGCTTCAATTAGTCAGCAACTCGGTCGTGCATACATTCTCGGTCTGTAATTCGGTCTGTAACATTCTGCAGACAGGAATGTTAATGTTGCTACATTGTGTACCGAGAATTGAAATTTTCCGCTAGCTTCACAATGGTGCCAGCTCCAGCTACCTGTTTGAGGAAAACGTCCACTTGTTCCTTCCATAATGATACCATTATCTCTCACTCACTGTGACTCTAACTCACTCAGAATCTTAATGAGGTGATCATCAAGCCATTGTTTTCCATCAACTCAAGTCATTTATATNAATCTTAATGAGGTGATCATCAAGCCATTGTTTTCCATCAACTCAAGTCATTTATATTTCTCGCTCCAGCTAATTATCTGCAACGTTACCCTCGCTCCAGACTCGAGTACCGTAGAGCTTCAAAAACCCATCTTTCGAACAATAACAGCAGCCTGCCATAGCCTTTCATTATTTTCCACTAAGCACTCTCACATGTAATTAGTACTGTAAGAAATTTTACACAAGTAGCAAACCTTCTTGGTCTCTGCAACTTTTCTTACCTTCCTCACCTCCATCCTGCATGAAACTATGGACTGACAATGTACCTTGTCTAACACAATAAACAGTGTTGTATTTGGAGGAGGCCAAAATCTATGGTTTCGGCACCGACTAGGTCATTAAGACCCATCGCAGCAACAAGAAATAGTACACCATGTCCCACTCCCTCTTATACTTACATCCATACCAACTTTATGCTGGATGGGCAGCACGTGTCTGTCCTGCAAATCGCCAGCAGTGCGTTCAATTTTCAAAACTGCTGGAATCTAGACAATTCATTTCCATCCATGATATTCATCAAAGCATTCCGGCACTTCCACGCCTTGGTTTTCCCTTTTGTCCATGACTGAAATCAATTTTCCTCCGTCCATTCAAATCGCTCCCCTACCGCTCCGTCCGAATGCTTTCACTCCTTCTCCCGTGGATCCATCCCTAAAAATTATTTCCACAGACCTCGTATGTACACTCACAGCCGGAGTTTCCGCTAACTTATCGGAGTTTTGGCACGGATTTCTATAAAAACCATCTCTTCATTCCGTGCCCATGAACCATCCAGCTATTTGTCCTTTTGATTGCTCCACTGCAGTATTGGAGCTCTCCGTATCCGTACCACAGAGATATTTTACCGTTTGCCCTGTCTCATTTTGCAGACATGTGCAATTACGTTCTCCCAGCGCTTCGCCCCTGTCTTTATCACCCTTATAAATTCATCCTCATAACGAACTGTTTTTATGCAATAGCAAAAAACATTTAGTCTTCCATAACCCATACTGGCTGAAGCCAAACTGCTTCGAGCGAACGCTATACACTGGGAGTAAATTCATCCCATTTACGTTCCGGCCGAAAACGAAGACAAATGTAACGATTGTAACCTTTAGGCCAGACTTTGAGAATGGGCAAATATCACGGCGACTTGCCTTCCTTCAGACTCCATAATATGGTGATTTCAGCTATCTCTAAAACACGGCGGTAATCTCAAGCCTGTATATTACCCAGCCCTATGTACATTTTCACAAGATCCGATCGCTTGATAAGCTTGGACTTTTCGGAACACGTCCTTTGTCCGAATTACGTGCATCTTCTCCACGGAATGAAGAACACAGCTTTGGCGTCCACCTATACAGAAATAGAAATCCTTGTATGTGCCTACCTCGCATTAGCTCCTTGTCCATGTCACATCAACTCCTACTTAATAATAGAGACGGCTATTAAAGACCCGTTCTAGTCCTCAGAGAGGCAAATAGGTATCGATTTCCCCGTGTCTTGTTCACCCACTCACGTTTCGTCGTCATATGCAAGCTGGCGCGCTCCCAGTCTCGTGTTTCCATCCGGTATAATGGTGCAAACTAGCCCTGGGATAACTTGCTGCCCTATCTCGCTTTCACCAGGACTGCATGTCTGCTTTCTCCCGTGCTTCTTGAATCAATTGGCACGAGGACTTGTTCTCTCCCAATGAGTACTCTCTCCTCCAGTTCGCATAGATAATCATCAGAATATCCCACAATTTAAGCTCAACTTACCTATTACCTTTTCACTCATTCCCTACAAGTTTTCTGCCTATCTGTCTCCCCCCACCCCGTAGTTTGCATCCATCACACTACGTGGAAATCCCCTAAAGTGTCCAAGCATCATGGAGTATAGACACCCGCTCATAACACACGACTCTAGTTCACATTTCGATTTGCTTTCCGTTTCCCATTCACTGGTTCACGAGTGCAAATTACGCTCGTGCTCAGCCCCGTACAAGAGGGGAAAGCCAAAGGACTTTTCTATTAGTGAGGGGGAATTGACAGAGAGTAATTCCCGCTCCATTCCATTCCGGTCGTTGACACTCACAGTCTTGTGTTCATTCTCCTGCGGCTAGATCTTTGGTCATACGTTATTTATCCTGTTTAATCGAGTTATTACGCCAGAATAACTATTTTCTTAGTCTGGTAACCCGCCCCCCTGAATCACGAAGCTGGAAATCGAGCAAGGACGCCACAGGCATTGGGATTTCATCCTGTCATTCTTTATTATTCCATTAAATCAAATAACTCGTTTACTACGGCAGATTTGGAATCAGGAGTGCTGATGACGAAGGAAAAACTGGAATTTGACGAGCGCAGAGTCGAGAGACCGCCGCCCCGTCCGGAGAGAAAAGTCAACAAAAAGCATGTTACGAGCCGCAAATGTTTTCATTTTCCTTCGGTATTTCCTCCGTGGAGAGAAATACTTGTGTTTAACCTACTAGAAATTAGTGCTGGAAGGGCCTGCAGAATGAGTTCAATCATGTGTTAAGTTGATCAACGAAAATGAATGCGTGAACAGCTCAAAATAGCCAATTATAAATGGGATGGCAAAATTCAATCTTTGTATTGAATTCCAGCTAAAAATATCCAGTAGCAATTGAACTAGTGTGGCTAAAAGCAGAAACGGTTAAATAAACGAATTGATAGTCATACGATGCTATTTACCACAGCATGTGCATCGCCTCATGTCATTTACTGCAGACTTGTCTGGAGTCTGAGTACACTCATAAGCGAAACATTTGTATGAGATAGCATCATTTCCCAATCTGTAAGCAGGATGCAATCCAGCTTCCCTTTGCCTCCGTCCTGTGCCGAAGCTTCCCAATCAATTTCTTATTTCCAAGTAAAAGTAATCAGTTCAATTTCCCATCTCCTCACATTCAATATCCGTACAGTCTACTGTGTTAGTGGCGGGATAGCATCTTTGCAATTTAGTGAGACATATTGGCAATACGTGAAAGAATATTGGACCCCTGATAGCATTTACTGCCGGAGCATTTCATTTCGGAGAATGAATGAACCACACCTTTTCCCATGGACCTTATTTCAGCCAGCAGGACTTTTCCAGCTCCTGCTCCGAGAGTACACACTACACAGTACCTATTTTGAGTCTAGTTGGAAAATATGCCGACAGTTTTTGCATTTTAAGAAACGTACCATCCTCTAATCATACTAAGGATGATTTTGTAGTCATCCACGTGGGGATTCGAGCTCCTGCTAAATACAAATTCTGGAGTGTGGCTTTTCCAAGACACATTTTCCGTACAACCGTTCCACGTTCATGTAAAAGGTCTGTAGCCAGTTAAAAGATTAGTTTTAATGCCAGTTAAGCGTTTTTTCAATGCTCCAGTCGGTACTTGAAATTTGATTCGCGTTACTTGCCTTTTGAGGCTGCGGTCAGTAACGGTCCGGGCTGCGAAACGAGGCTGTTTCATTCCATGCAAGGGGCTGTTTTCCTTTTGAGCTTTGAAGAATACGCCATTACATTTCATGTTACTGTCACTGCTTAACTTTTATATGTCCAGCACGTTCCTGTTTCTTGTTCCATTTGTCTCCCTTCGGGCACCCTTGTGTACGCCCAAGTGCTGCTTGAGCTACTTATTAGCCTGGGATTGAATTCCGAATGCACATGTCATCTTATCAAAATCCCGACACAAAAGTCAGGTACAGACCTCAGGTAGCATGTTGTTCTCGCCGCTTTGTGTTTGCCACACCATGTGCAAATGAGCTAGAAACACCATCCTTGACAACCGTCCGCCGTTGAAGGTGAAATTTGCACATGCAGAAATGGTCACAAAGGCCATCACATGAGATTCAAGGGGATATTATTTCACAGACATTTTGCAAGACCATTGGTTCTCAGCACGTGAAAGCTTGTTGAGCCACTGCTGATAAAACCAGTGAGCCTAAATGAGATTCCATGCATACTGACTGTTAATTAGATCATCACCAGTAACCACTCAAGTTGCAGTAAGTCGGCCAGTGGTAAATACCGGTGAGTCTGTTCATCATTGAACCTGGACCTGAATTAAATTGTCGAGGTGATTTGTAACCCTTGGCTTTGCTCGTCATCTTCCCCTTGCTTCAGCTTGCTTTCATACCATCGGTGATAAATGGTTCCCTGATACATGCTCATTGTCCCAGTTCCGTGCCGTGTTCCTCTGCTGAAAGTTATTGAGGAACATGGCGGCTGGCTTTCTCTTTATTTTCTCCTATAAGCGATTTAGGAGTTGGAAATGCATAAACATGGAACTGCGTCTTTATAAACTCTCTCTGCTTCTTTCAAGTTGAGCGGAACAAGTGCCGTGTCACGACATTTGGCATCCGGACTTTTGCATGCAATATGCACTCTTGATGCTGTCGCTTCAATGCTGGCAATGTTCAGCTTTCAACGGAAGAGTCATTGCCAGTGACAGTTCCAAGAAGACTTTTAATTGCCACTAAACACGGAGACCGATCCATCTAACAATTTTGTGGAAACTTTATTGATTTGCTAATGGAATAGAAGATGAGTTTTTAGTGTGGAATTCCTTATTTTTTCTTCCATCCGCCCGGAAGATGTAAAGAAGCGCCACTTGAAGCAAGACTTTGTCCCAGCGATGGAAAGTCAGCATCTTGCCTACTTAATTACGCTTGTCGTGTCATTAACAAAGTAGCTGTCAAGTTTCGAGAGCCATTGTATAAACTCCGACTTGAACATCACGAGTTTAGAAAGCGGAGGAGCCCTGTGCTATTTTTGGTCCTACATGTACCCTCTTCCTCTTCGATTTTAAGTTAAATTGCTCCAATTGTCTTCTCAGTGTCCGTTTCTCCAATTTGCTCTTTCAACGAATTGCAATCCGAAGTTTTTTCGTCTCGCTTCTTCCCTAAACTTTTGCCGACATTATCTTACTTGCTGAAACTTGTTATTCTTGAACAAGCCTCTTTCGTCTAAATGTCCCCTGCCTGTCATTTTGTTTTAAGAGTTCGTCTTTAGAGCGAACGTTAGACCGGTTTAACTGCCAGCCATGACTACTTTAAACAGTTGAAGTTTTTCCAGAGCTGAGACAATAACTCGTCCTTTTAACCAACCGTGCCCCTTGGATAGCTCTTATAAAAAGAGCCATGGAATGACAACTTTATTAGTTTTTCAGTGTCAGTATTAAACCCAGCTTAAGGCTTTAGCAGCCGAAATCTATCTTTGGATTGCCTTACAGCTTTCAGGCTCCTCCCCAGTTTTTTATTATATTTTCAAGTTTTGAAAAAACGAGTCGCTAATTTCATTTATCGTAACGCAACCCTTTACTTTTGCTTACACGCTCTGGAACCCTTCGGAAGTGTAGCTTTTGAAATTCAGCATTTCAACTTGTAAATTTTTCAGTACACTTTGCAAAAGGTTGACAATTGTTGATAAATAAAACATTAGCTGTTCACGTAGTAAAAGTGCTAGAATTCCCCAACCTTGCCAAGAGTGGTAGAATCAGCGCTGCTTTGACATTCTTCTGAAGCTATAGGAGTAACTTGTGTGAATGCTCAAGTAGTAAGGTGATTCCATCCCCGGGGAAAATTACTCAGTTCAGAGAAATAATCCCCAGCACTTTTGGGCGCCTTCTCGCCTTCATGCATTTCACATGAAGGTTTTGGATTCTTCCTGCCAGATACAAATACTTTTCTCGGAAGGATTCTTTCTTAAGAGTGAGCTTAGTTCCTTCTCTTGTATGAGCCTTTATTAATAAATAATCACCCATTGCCCTGAATAAGCTTAATGGTGCGATCTCCGATAGCATTATTGTTTCAGTGTTTGGGCCAATGAGCTGACCCAGTAGTCAAACCGCTTTTCGGATTATGACTTGGCATTCCGCTTCAGTAGTTGTGAATGATGAGCATTAACAGCTGGGACGTTGTCTATTCATGTTATTTCGATACAATGCAATGAATTCTATTCATTGCCCCGCTATTTTCTGAGCAATTTATGCAA